>JAWVWS010000947.1:0-50000 GCA_033807775.1 Saussurea involucrata
TTTTCGGTTGTCTTTCCTGAATGTGGGGTTGATTGAGTAGAGAAGAAACCGAATTTATATTACAATTATAGTTGTAGCTTTTCTTGTCGGTGCTTTCTTCGAAGTTGTTAACTGGTCTCATGGTAATCTTTTGGTCGCTCCAACGGAATAGTACGATGTTGTGTCGGCGCTTGTAAGTGGCATTAGTATCGAATTGCCACGGTTGACCCAATAGAATGTGGCAAGCGTCCATATCAAGGACATCACATAGTACCTCTTCTCGATATTGTTTGCCAATTGAGATGGGTACCCGACAAGTTTGTGTGACTCTAACGTGAAAACCGTCCTTGACCCACCCTAGAGAACAAGGAGCTTCATGTGGTTGAGTAGGTAGGTTAAAGTAATCGACTAATTTTTGGGACACGAGATTCACACAACTTCCATTGTCGATAATTAAGTTACATACCTTTTTGTGCACCGAACAATGAGACCGAAAAGTATCCGTTGGAGTACGATATTGATCTTTTCTTGGGAGTCTTCCTCATCCTCTTCGGATTCGGAACTCGAGAGATTAACCCGGTTGTGGTTGCCACTGTGCGGAACCCTAACCGGTCTTTCAAACATGTCTCTTCTCCGACGGTTGCCGTTGACGATGTTAGGTTGAAGCCTACTGACAACCGCTGTCAGATTTGCGAGTGTTGTGGATAAGGCCACATCCGACTCAACCAATTCTGCTTTGGTAGCGGGCTGTTGATCTGCCATTAATGGTGAAAAGACAGGTGAATCCTGCTCTGATACCACTTGACGCAACGTAGGTTTGCGGAATGATCGACGAGCGTGTAAATCCTTTTTGATAACGCGATTATGAAACATAATACTCGAAAAACTAAGAGAAAACTCTTAAAACGTAAAGTTTATTAATTGATTGAACTCCTTAACAATGAACCCTGACAACCATATTTCTAAAATAATAAAAGATAAATATTAACTAATAAAAGAATTAACTCAAACCTAACCTTATTTAGGAAACTAGAAATAACTAATAAATAAATAAGGAAACCAACATGGAATGAAAAAGAAGGCACATGAGGTTTTAATGAAATTGGGATGAAGGTCACGTGAGGTTTTAATGAAATTGGTATGAAACGGAAGGTTCTTCTCGCCACGTTCAAAGTCGCCGGAGCATGCGCGCTGCATGCTCAAACAACCCTTGGCGCGGCTCTTGGCGCTGGCTAGGCCGCGCCGCTTCTAGCGCCGGTGTTTTTCTTGATTTTCTGACTTGGCTTTCGACTCGACTCTCGATATTTGATACATTATATTTGCTCATTTTTCGATGCCAAATTCCGAGTCTATTTCGGGCTCGTTTTCCTTTTCGAGCTCGTTTATCTTTTTTCCATTTATTTGTAAAAACTTTATTAACTCTCGAATTCTCCCAGTGTCAGTTTTGGAGCCTAAGGACACTCGTTAAAGTTAAAGGACAGTTCAATAGCGAGAACAGTTGGATTAGAGATTTGGTTGGTTTCGGTGGTGATTGAGCCTTAGGATGGTTGAAAAACGAGTTTATAAGCGTGTATATTTAGACTGATTGGAAGTCGGGGTCTGCCATTGAGGAAGTATGAATCACCTAAGGTTGGGAGACAGCCTATGTTGGAAGCTACTCTAGTGGGTTAAGCGTTCACTTGGATGTAAGTGTAATGTGCCTGAGCGAGCATTCGTTGTGAGTATCAACATGAGGTTTGCCAGAACAGTTCTGTTAAGAATGAAAATTCAAATTTCAGTTGGAAACAGCTGGAACATGATTACTGTTGAGTTCAACAACCTTGGAGTGTAGGGAACCAGATTTCAAGGACGAAATCTTCTTTAAGGTTGGGATGATTGTAACACCCTGATCTTTGGAAAGTATCGACATTTTAAATATGAAAAATAGGATTTTGGATTGAATCCTAGGTTTTATAGCCTTGTTGGATGAAGAATTCAAATACGAGTCCAATGATTCTTTCTGGAGCAAAAACGGAGCTAAAACGAATAAGTTATGGCCAAAACAAGTTTCGGTACACTCTGTGCCATAGTGCCCGTGATTGTGACACTGTCACAATCGCCGGATGCCAAAAACTCTCAGTACAACCCATGCGATTGTGCCAGCGATTGTGACACTGTCACAATCGCATTTCACTATCGCCCGAGGCACCAGGACCTTAAAAAACACGATTTCATCTTTTTTCTCATTCCCACTTCACCCATTTCGTTTTTCTCTCCCAATAACCGAAACCCTTCACCCCCAATGTCGATTTTGAGCATTTTAGACCCCAAGAATCAAGTTTTCAAGTGCCCCTTCTTCATCTATCATGGTTTTGGAAGCTAAAGCAAGAATCCTTTCATTTCATCTTCCTCATCTAGTTTTCTAGGGTTTCATCCAACCATTTTTCTCCATCATGATTTGGAGTTTGTGGTTCATTTTGGTAACTCTAGAGGTGTTTGGTTTGTGGATCCAAGTTGTGGTTAAGGTAATCTTCTCTTTTCTTCATCTATGAAAATTAGGGTTTTGGTATGAGTTGAGATATTGATGTAAAATGTTTGGGGAATGGTTCCAAATGGTTAAATATGATTATTGATGGTTGGAAACTCATGGATCTAGGTTTTTGAAAGTTTTGGCTTGAGGATTCAATTTCTTCAAAGGAGCTCAAGTTTGGGGAAAATCTAGATTTAGCCTAAATCTAGCAAGGTGAGTTCAAGTTGATTTGTGAAAACGTTGTACATGCCAAAAATGTTATTTTCCAAGTATTTATGTGTTTTACATGAAAATTATCAATTGTTGATTATTTGGTGGGTTTTGATTTTTTTGAATATTTAACTTTGTAAATATTGTAAAACACCCATATTTGGGATTTTTGGGTAATTAGATGGATAAATCATAAATGAAAATGTTTTGATGATTTATTTAATAAATGGAGGTTATTTGGTAAAAATGCATTTTAGTGTTTGTTGGAAATATGCATAGTTTGTGTTATGAGATGTTTTTAAAAATACCAACGTGTTGGTCATTGGATTTTGGTCATTCCCGACCTTGCGAACATTTTGGAAATTGTAAACCTTTTGGTTTTGGGGAAATGATGTATTTTGAGTATTTCGATAAGCAAACCTTATGTATTGATGCATTTTAACGATTTATTTTACGACTTTGAATCTTTTGGTATAAATACACCTTGATGGGTGTTTTGGAAAATGATTTGTCTTAACCTAGAGTTGAGTGGGGTCATTTATGTTTATGGAGCATGTTTCACATACACGTGGGATATTTACGTTTTATTTCATTTTATGACTTTTAACAAATGGTCTTTTGATTAATTGAACTTGTGGCTCAGTATTTGATTATGTTGGGTTGTGGGGACATTTGTCCAAGTTTTGATAGCTCAATGTATATCTTTGGTCATGATTTATATTTATTGAGAACTACATATATTGAATGCGTTAGTTCATTCGTTTGGAGTCATGTAATGTTTTAGACCGTAATGCTATGGATCCCTAGGCACCTGAGTTTTTATGTACAATGTCGGGACACTAGTTTTACACATTGTAGCACATAATAGGCATCAGGTTTCATGATAAGTAAGATGTGGGACTATATGGTTGGGCATTGTCTCATGAGCAGTAAGGTGTAATTCGAATTTGCTTTCTTGGATTCGGATAACTCAATGTATAGACCTAGATGGGTTGAAGTTGATATTCCACGAGTGTACGCTTTAAGTAGCTGAGCTTGATATGTCTTATGAATATAATCCAAGTGTTTGGTTTCATTACCATGTATGTGGCCCACTCTTCCGTTTCGTCACATTCAATGGAATCGGATCTCCCCCGTCACAGAAAGGTGTTGTTTTGAGTATTTATTCTCGTTCATGTTTTTTGTGACGTTTTATATTTATGTGGATCGTTTTCTATGGTTTATGGGTTTGAGTATTGTGCATCATCCGTGTTTTTGGATGTTTCGGGATATAAGATTTTATATCCGCGTTTTCATAAATTGGAAGTTCAATCACTATTCACATCTTGAGTGAGTTTTTGGGTTTTGAGTATACTTTACGAATGAATGCTTTATATTGGGGTTTCGTCTTAAAAAAGGCGCATATTGGAAAACGTATATATTGGTGTTGCCATCACCTAAAATTACTTTATCAGAAAATGGGTCGTTCTCATATTTAAAGTAAATTATTTTGGATTCATAATTTAAGATGCACTCGTTCTTTTAACGATTTATATAAACATGATGAAAACTCTTGAACCCACTAGGCGTTAGCCTAACCTTTTTAATTGTCGGCATGTGCAACAAGTTCCGGTTGGGGAAAAGTTCCAGTGGCACTGTGAAGGGGTGAGAGCTAGTTGTATGCACGAGAAATGAATAGTTCGGTGAAGTCTTCCGCATTTAATTTGGGAATAGCAATGTATATTTGGGTTGAGTAACACTCGTCCTCTTTTGTCTTAGTATGTGACTTAAGCTATTGAATGTTGGCATTGATTTTATGTTTTAAAGTTGAAGTTTTTTTTAGGATGAATTTGTAGAATAAATTTTATCATTTATTTGGTTATTTTGTTAAAGTTTTTAATTAGTTGCTATTTCTAAATTTGAGGGTGTTATAGTAGATTTCGATTTTTTCCGATTTTTCTTATGGAATTACCAGTATCTGAAGTACAAAGTATCGAAAATATAAGTTATGGCACTTTTAGAAATCTAAACACAATTTACAAGTTTAAATATGGTTGAGCAAACGACACATAATCAAAATGCATATCGATTTGTCATCTAGTAACAATAAGAGGGAAATGAGACATGGTCTCATTTCCTTGTAGTTTCATAGTTAAATAACTATACGTGTTCTATTTGACCATGTCTCGATTTTCAAACAACTATGGTTGTTTTTTTGTCATATATCAAGTCACACAAATGTTATCTTTGTTTAGTTTTCGATTATTAAACCAACATGTATATTTAGTTTATTTTCAATTCCATTGTTTTACCAACAGGAGATGCTAAAAAACCAAGTCTTATGTTGTGATCCCACGTGTACCAATCTTGTTAGTGGTGATAGATAGACTATAATCAATACATTCACATGTTTATTTCATATGTATGGATGTTCGTATAAACTATGTATATGCTTTATCCGTCACAGTATATCTCTTAGTCGTTAATGTAATGTCTCGAGTAAGTTCGTTAATTATTTGTGCATTTTCTGTTTTATTTTAATTTAAGGTTTAGAAGGTTACTTGGTTATTTAGTTGTTTCATAAATTTTAGTTAGTGTAAGTTTGAGTTGGTTCGTAAGTTCAAGGGTGTGGAATAGACTTAGTATAGTCGAGGCCCTTGATTGCAATTTTGGTAATTATATATATATATGAGTTACACCTTCTTTTCATTAGTTTCAGTCGGTTTCCTTAATAGTCTCTCTGTGTGTGTGTGTGTGTGTGTGTGTTGAGCCGAAAGAAGAAGGGAGAAAGTGTCGTTCGTTTAGGGCCAAAGATTACATTCGATTGAGAAGATTTGAGGTATAGCTTCTTTTCAAATTATGTTTTTATCAAGTAATAGTAGATCTTTACCAGTTTATATTTGTCAAATTCTTGATTTCGTGTGTATCGATCGAGTCTGGTTCGAACTTTTATCCGGATTCATTGGTTTTCCGGATGTAATGTTTTAATCGGATTTCACGGTTTCCGGATGCAATAACCGGATGCTATATATATATATATCTCCGGATTCCAGTATGTTTCGGATGAGATTTGATCCAGATTCTCTTAGTTTCCGGATTGGTTTCCGGATTTGGTTTCTGGATATGGTTTCCGGATTGGTTTATGGATATGGTTTCCAGAATAGTTTCCGAATGGGTTACTCGGATAAGTTCCCGGATCACCTACCCGAAAGCTTTCTGACTTCTCACAGTTTTAAAATTTTTTAGCGGGACCCCCGTGCTAAGTTGCCGAAGAGGCACATTGTGAGTGTTTGCTGGGTAAGGGTATGATAGGCTTATTTAGGATTCTCAACCTGTCGAGTAGTTTTATGCGGTAAATATTTATATGTATTTTGTGTAATTCAAATTCGGTGGAGTTTGTTGAAAAGTAAAATCCCCGTGATTTTCAACAGAAGGTGTTAGTTGCGTTATCTCTTTCAGGTGAGTTTTACTTTAATCATTTTCAAACTGAAATACATATATACTGGATAAATATGTGGTAGGTAGCATGATGATGTGCTTATGATTGAAATATGATATATTGAGATGTATGTTGTATTTATATAAGCATTACACTACACGGTTGCATGTTAGCCGGACTTAGGGCCGGTGGAGTTTTGGTTGTACGGAGGGACATCAAAGTTGGTTGTATTTTAGTGCAGTGAAGTAAATTGATTAGCTGGTTTAGCGCAACCAACTAATATGGCCATGTGAAAGAGTTGTACACATTGCATACGAGTCATGCTTGGTATTCAAATACTTGTTGTATATCTGTGTTTTACAAAATGATTACTAAACTGACAGAGATTTTCTCACTTAGACCAATTGGTCTAACCCTCATTTTGTTTTCAAAAATATGTATTCCAGGTCAAGGAACGTTTAAAGGCAAAGGCAAGGATAAAGTGTAATGAGCTTTCGAAGGCTGTTTGTGATTAAGAAGTTTTCCTGAATCATTTTGTATGGATTGTATTGTAATATATTAGCGAAACGTGTGTACTGATATATGTAATTAGGGGTGAGCATAACCGGGTACCCGGCTAAATTTCATGGAACCGGAACCGACGGTTCCTAAAATGAAGGAACCGAAACCAGAACCACTTACATCGACTCTCTATTTTTTGGAACCGGTCCCGGAACCGCCACTGTTCCGGGTACCCGCTATCATTTTTTAACATTTCATACAATAAAAATGTAGTTTTAAGTCTATTGCAAACTACGAAATGCCAACTTAAGAAATAAACACAACAAATGGTGAAAAATAATCAGATAAAAACTAATTATTACATAAATAAATTAGTAACTCCAGCGTTTGAGTCTTGACATCAACGAAACGACTTACATAACACATAAAAGTCCTTACGTCAAGACCCAACAAATAAAACATTTGGATCAAAATGAATAAAAAACCTAACAAAACCAATAACACGTCATTAAATATTTAAATCTAATAAATATATAAATAGTTTTTGTTAAAAAATTGTGGGTACCCGTCGGTTCGGTTCTGGGTACCCAGCGGGTCTGGGTACCAGAGGGTAATGGTTCAAAAAAAATGAGAACCAGAACCGGAAGTAGTCATAATCGGTTCCGTATTTTAGGAACCGGAACCGAAACCAATCACATCGGTTCCGGTTCCGAGACCGGCAGTTCTGGAGCGGTTTCGGTTCCGGGACCGGCAGTTCTGGAGCGGTTCCGGTTCCAAAGGCGGGTACCCAGTTCCGATGCTCACCCCTATATGTAATGTATAATTTTGAGACCAAGGGACCGTATGTGATATAATATATATCTTTTGTTATGAAATGATGAGATGTATATTGTGTTATATGGTGTATGTTTGGGGTGGGTTATTACAGTTAGACTTTGATCGGAGGGAACCATATACTCCACCTAATTGCCTCTAATTACATCTCGAAATCATCAAGTTCATAAAGGTTTTTGGGTGAAATGTAAGTAATAAATGAAGGCAATGAAGTATTTAGTAGGCGACATTGGAGTTCTAAAGGATGCAACTTTTGAAGCTCATACAATCGACGTAGAAGGAGAATTGGGCATTTGAACATAGTTATTGGACTATGAACCAGATTAACCTACGTCTAGTTATATGGTCCCGAATGGCAAAGAAAAATACGAGCTTGTCAATAAGGGTTGAAAATGAATGGAGTAAATATGTCAAAGAGTAACTCAGCTCTCCATGAGATGAAGACTAATGGGTTTAATATAAACGTTTTGTGTGTGTTTGGTTATGTATTATAGTAGCAAAGGTAAGATGAGATAAAATTTGGTGCACTTAGGGTGCGTTTGGTATGCAAGACGGGACAGAACAAGACAAGACAACTGTTGAACGTTTGGTAACAGAACTGGACATAACATAACACATAATATTGACCAGTTTACACTTAATAAGTTGTTTATATATTTTATATATTTTGATTAATTATGTAGTTTATTAAATTATAATGAAATAAATGTTTTAAATAACAAAATAAATTATTAGAAAATTTTCTTCAAGACAATTAAAGTGACACCAAAATAAAAAATTATGTAGTTTCCAATTTTTATTCTCTAACAATTTCTATATTTTAGTATTTAGTAATTTACATAAATTAATCAAAACATAGAAACCATATAAAAACAATATTTTGAGCAAAGTAAAGTGAAAATTTAAATAACATAAAATACAATAAATAAAATTTAAAGAATGCATAAAATATAAAATAAAAGACTTATTTGATGGTTTAAAAAAGAATTAGATTTTATTTTAAGGTTATATTGGTAAAACACAAGTCTGTTCCATCTTGTTCCATGGGGTGGGGTGGAAAGGCTTGTTCCACTCTGTTCCTGTCTATTCCACATAAAAGTCCTGCCAAACGTGAGACAATGATTTCTGCTCTAGTCTGTCATGTCCTGTCCAGTGTACCAAACGCACCTTTATAGACTTGATGTATCAACATCAAAGGATTACTATGACCAACTATTTACATACCAGTCTTTGAATAAAACACATTTGTAAATAAGCTTTAAAACTTTGTACATACAATTTAAAAAAAATGTAAAATAACCAAAAATGCCGTCACTTAACGGACTCTCAATTAGTGGTACTAAGGATCAATGACTCATATCAAAGCCAAATGCACAATCTAGGGACTGTTTTTACATTTACTGAAACATAAGAACAATTCTCAGATTCTCTATGAAACCACAGGGACCAAAAGTAAAGTTTACTTTTTTTGTTGTGTTGTTGTTGTTGTTGTTGTGTTGACTGATAGAGTAACAAAAAGTTGTGTTCGAATAAAAATGAAAATAACAAAAAAGTTGAGGGTGAAAAATTGGTAAATTAAAATAAACTTTGAATGAATTAATTTGATAATTAAAGAGGAAAAATAGGGTTTTTGCCTGTTACATCTCGTCGCATTACACCCTGCTACCCTTCTCTGGACACTGCTCTCGAACACTTCGAAAACCCTATGAATTTGGCGAGTAAAATGGTCGTTGATCTTCGATCAAGCTAAATTCAGTCATCGGAGAACACTATTCACCAATAATATTCTTCGAATCTTTTTGTGTTCTGTGTAAATAAAGCAATCAAGGTGGGCAATTGTTTGCCCACCCTAGAAACTTCCCCCTTCTTCGCAAGGTTGGGGTTAGGGTTTTGGGGTAGTACTAGCAGTATCAGGGAAGAAGAAGAGATGGCGGCTCCTGCCCAATCCTACCGATTTGGCGGTCCAACCACCGCAGCAGCAGCTGCCGGGAACATCGAAGCTCTTAACAGGGTCCTTGCTGACCTTTGTACTAGAGGAACCCCAAAGGTTAATTAAACATTTTTTTGTTGGATTAATTATTGTGTGTCTCTGGGTTTAGTTGCTGTTCTTTTTAAGTATTATTTTACTCCATTCATCCCAGATTCTTAATTCAGTTTTGGCTTTAAGACCAAACAAGACTTTTTTTTAACTAGAATTGTTTTGATTACAGAGAAAATCGCGAATAATTACATTAAAGTGTAAAAGCTAATACAATGTAAATAGTTTGGAGCTACATTACGAAAAATATATAATGTAGTTTGAATTTGTCAAGCGCTGGGTTTGATCTTCCAAGTTAGAGAGTGAACTTCGTTATGGGACAGAGTGGTTTCTGCCATGGGAACGAGTATTTATCTTGGTTTTTTGATTTAAGTTTACTATGAATAAAAAATTTAGGGAATGAGTGGGAGCATGAAATTGAAAGTGTTTAAAAGTTTATTTTAGCATAATTAGTTGAAATGAGGATGTGATTTTGATAATATTCAAATGATCAGTGCATGAAGTATATGGACCAGAAAAAATGAGCATAAATGTTGAGAACCGAAGTTCACTAATTAGCTAAAGAGAGTAGCTTCTTTTTGTTGATTTGGAAAATGTCGGTGGGACTGTGCCTGATGTCAAATTATGGAAACAAAAGATTTTTTAGTATTATAGAAATGTTATTTTCATCTCAAGAGCTAGAGTGATGCATCAACTTGGTCACGGACAATCAATCTCTAACATGAAAATGAAGTTTTCCAAGTTTTGAATCTTGATCTACAAGAGTAAATTACTCGTCGTTGGTCCATAAGTGAAAGTGGTTAGGTTAACTCCATCTTTTTTGGGAGTGCCGACACTATTTTCATTTTAGGTAAGAAAATCAATGGTTGGGTTTGGATAAAGATAAGTATGCATTAAAAGCTATAATATAGAAATTACATGTCTGCTCTCAAGTTTTTTGAGCTACTAAATGAACAAGGTGTAATAGAAAGCTTATTGGCAT
Organism: Saussurea involucrata; assembly: GCA_033807775.1. Classification (NCBI taxonomy): domain Eukaryota; kingdom Viridiplantae; phylum Streptophyta; class Magnoliopsida; order Asterales; family Asteraceae; genus Saussurea; species Saussurea involucrata. Next base: position 10,472 of record JAWVWS010000947.1, read on the forward strand.
TTAGGCTGGTGCACTCTTTAGTAGTTCTAAATTATGAACTATTTTCAACATTTTTGGGCAAACTTTTCTTGCTCACCCATTTTTTTTTGCAAGCCGGGGGCTTCATGGAAACAACCTTTCTACTCTTTGGGGAGGACATATCAAAATACATTGATTTTAGGCATATTGGTTCAATTAATGTCATGTATAAGGTCTAATTACTTTATCATTTGAAATGATCAAACATATGGGTTAGACAGGTACATGCTCAGTTTTTAGGACATGAAGTCGAAACATGTCGAAGAGCATTTTTAGGAGATTAGTGATTACTTTTTTTTTACCATAAAAAATTAGGAAAATAGGAGGGTAAGTTCTATAGTATGATTGTTAAACTGCTATCAAAAGGGAACATGTAGAAAGGATGACTGTAGCAAAACATGCAAATGTTGTTGAGCATATTCAAGAGGTGGCTATGATATGTAACATTGCTTGAGTTCCTATTCAAGAAGGGTAGAGTTAGGTCATTACTCTGCAGAATCTGGAGGAATTGGGATGGTCAATTTCTTCGATCACGTTTCATTCCTCTGTTTGGTTCACCTATGGGAAGGAATTGAATTATTCTAAGATCCCATGAATTCCACAAGGGATTGTTCTTATAACTCCATAGTATTTTGTGTGGAATTGAATTCCATTCCACCTCTTTAATGTTTAAAGGACAAAATTTCCCTCGAACTAATAAAAAATCGTACTTTCTTTATCATTATTATTATAATTATTATCCTCATCATTATTTATGTTATTATTATTATAAATTTATCATTTATTAGTATTAATATCATTACATTAATTATATTAATTTATTAGATAATGAATATAATTATATTATTATTTAATTATAATAATAAATGTAACTAATATTGTTTATGTTATACCCTGGGTATTTTAGTAAATAAGTCAAATAGTCTTCGTACAAGTGTCTAATGCATGGGGGGTAGTATAAATAAAGGGAGTGGGCAGTTAGAAGGTTATCGATCAGTTTTGTCAAGTCTGTTTTGGGCGAGAGCCTTGGGAGATAATCTGGCCTCTCGAAAGCTAGAAACCCTATTGTAAACATTCAATTGATGTTCAATACAATTCTATATTCTTCAAATTAGTTTGGTGTACATTAGTTTATTATTATTACTACAATTGTCAATATTATTTTTTATTTGTGTTAGTGTTATTATTTAATCTTATTATTATTATTATTATCGATATTAATGATAAAATGATTATAAGTACTAATAGTAATACATATTATATATTAATAATATTAATAAATAATAATATTGGTACTAATAAATAATGATAGTAGTAATAATAATAATAACGTTATTTATTAATAATAGTATTACTATTACTATTAACATATTATTTTGTAATGATATTAATAATGATGATTTTACACATTAAACGGTAAATTTACTAGCATATATATTTTAAGAAATAAATTACAAAAATACCACAAAAGTTCCAAAGCTACATTTTGTGAACCAAACAAACATGTTCTAGTTTCTTTGAGATTTCATTTTCTGCCAACTAAACGCATGGTCAAACCTGATTCAATTCCATTCCAAATTTTTTAGATTCCAATTCTTTTGACATATTCCATTCCTTCCGAAAACATTATGCGAACCAAACGCCTTCTTGTATAAAGATAAGCGTGTTGAAGCAGATGGGAAATACCAAAATTTACGAGCAGAAGTGGCTAAAAGAGACGAAGTATCGTAATACATGTATACATACACACATGCAAATGTGTAGGTATTGGATCTAATAGGGAAGCATGGAAGGATGATATGCTTGTTTAAGAGAGTTGATTTTTTTTAGAATTTCCATTGGACTTCATTTTTAGAATATCCGATTAGATTAAGATAAAATGTTTGTCGTGTTCTTTTATCTAGTTAAGGTACAAGGTCTAATATATGGCGTGCTTCTAGTAATTTTTTTTCTTATGCAAGGTGTGTGGCTTGCATAACTACATTTAGTGATTAGGAGTTAGGATTGTAATCTTAATTTAGAGGTTACCTTTTTTTGTCTTTATTTATCCTATTTTTTATTGCAAATTTGGTATGCTTGCCAAACCTGACGTAGTTGTTCGTAATTGTTGTGCCTTTCTTCTTGACAACAGCTTTGTATTCATGTTTTTAGTTTATATCTTAATTACAGTTGGAGTAGTGATTTTTTTCTCTATATTTGAATTCTATATTTATGCTTTTATTGGAGGATGCATTATAGAGTTTTTTTTTACTAGAACTCCATTTAATACTTTGGTTTTTACCTCTTTGTACAATGCCAAATTTGTTTTTGTTGATTCTGGGTATCGAATTTTTTTACAGGCTTTACAAGTGTAGATAAGTCAAAATTTTATGATATTCTGGTAGCAAGAGAGGCGGTAGATTGTATACCCAAGTGTTGGGAGGTTGATTATTAGATTTGTATACTAGAAAGTATCATTACCATTACAAATGCATAAAAAGACCAAGCTCAAAGTCCGCCCCAAGCCTAGTAAGCCCGAGTTTAGCTCTAGGCCTGGCCTTAAAGCCTGATCAAGCCAACTTTTTTACAAGATCCGATTAAACCTTCGGCCCGAGAAAGTTCGGCCTGGAAAAGCCTGATCTGGTCCTCTTCCAACCTTCTATGTTTTGCATTATGTTCTCATTTCTAATCCTATCTCCCACTAGGTGGCTACAATTTGCCTCAACATCTACATTTTTGCCACACCCGTGTTATTTTTGGGCACTTAGAACAACATATGACCTCATAAATCATATCATGTCTTGTGATTTTCTTTTGGAACCTATGTTTCAGCTTTAATGGAATTGTGTCCCTTTATCATACACAACCAGGAAAGCTTGTCATCATTTTAGCCACCTTGCTCGTAATGACTAACACCCTCATTGATCTCTCCATCTCTCTACAACCGATCCAAGATAATGAAAATTATAGTTTTCATAGCCTGCTACATCTTTTGCTTTCTATCAGCATTATTGAAGTTGTAGTTCTATAGTTCATTTCTTTCTGGTTCAATTTAGAACCTTTAAATATTAAAGTGTTCCACCAAATCTCTAACTTCACATCAGAACTTGCCTAGTCTCACCAATCAATACTATCATCAGTGAAAAGCATACACTATTTTGTATCTTTTTATGCTCATTCCTAGCTAAAGCAAAAAGATAATAACTTATTGATACTTGTAGTGCAACTTTAGTAATGGAGAGAGCATTTGTCACTTAGTTGCATGCTTTGAGGCTCATTACAATGTGATCATACATATGTTTCAATCACATTCTAATGCATTGTAAATTGTAATTACCTTTTTCATATCATGAGTCATCGACATCACTTAGTTGACACCCTCAATAAACTGCTTATGCAAATTCATTTTTGCATATCTTTTTTGTGTTGTCTAGTTAAGAAAATATGCTTTATCATTGATCTCTCTCAGATAAACCAATTGACTTGCTCACAGAGTTTCTTCGTATGGCTCATAAATTTGACCCCTTGAATTCTCATTACTTCATAAAGTTTTGAGTATCTTACTTTTGTAGATCGAGACTTGTTTACTCTTTATTCTTCTATCAATTTTCTATGGACTCTATTGAATAATCTTATCAACCATACTACAACTACCTCCTGGGGTGGGGTCTACAAACCATAGCAAGGCTACTATGACCATGGAGCTCTACCTTCTTTAATCTTTCTTTTCGTTTATTTCACCTAACATTAATTCTACTTGCAAATCAACTATTAGTATCATCAAAAGTGTCGCCAAGTATGAAGTACTTTTACACAATGGCGGAGCCACAGGCACCGGTGCCTCCTGGGTTTTTTGATTTTTTTTTGATATATCCCTATTATGTTTATATAAAAAAACAATATATAGAAAGGTGCCTCCTAAACCAATATTTTTTATGTATTGGATAATGGACCTCCTAAACTTTTTATCCATAATTCCTATCGTATTTTCCGTTGTAAAGTAAAAAAATTAGGTTTGTGAAAGATGCAACCATATCGTTTTTGAAGATGCAACCGTACCTTGTAATCAACCAAAAAACAAAAAAAACCTCTTGAAATCAACCAAAAAAAACTCTTGAAATATACCAAAAATCCGAAAAAAATCTCTCGAAATCGATAAAAAGAACTTAAAAGTCTCTTGAAATCAAGAAAACAAATCTTTAAAAATCCCCCGAAATGGTAGCATTAGACTAAAACATCGGACGATATGAAAAAAATTTAGGTTTGTCAAAGAGAATTCTTTACAGAAGAAAAATAGAGTTCAAGTTCAATCGGTGCTCCCCCTTGCATAAGTTTCTGGCTCCGCCCCTGCTTTTACACCATATTTTCTACTGTAACCAACTTATCAAAATAATCCTCCATCATTCTCTTATAAGTATCATCTTTGACTAAAAGTTTTTGGTTCTTGTAGTTGTATGTTATGGATTTTCTGCGATTTATATTCTTAATGTTTTTTTTAGTTTCTTTGTTGGTTAATTTTAATCCATCTGTTCTCTAGTAGTTGTCCTACTTTGACTTTGAATATCCAACAAACTACTAATTCTAAAATTGATTTAAATATTCTTGTTTTTTGAGACATTAACTTGTACACCAAGTACTACTAGCACAACAAAGTTAGTGGCAACACTAAAATAAATATTACTCGCAATTTTGATGAAACAAATTTGATATTTGAAGTCGAAGTAGGACAATAAATAGAGTGGAGGCACTTTTCTATGTTCTTTGCTCTTTTACAACCATGTACAATTTATAACTTTTTTTTATTTCTATTTTTTACTAACCGGTTCCACCGCCTTTGCTACTTTTGAATATACGCATTGCCATCTGGTTGCATACCCTATTAGCTTGGCTTTTTTATACCTCAAGGCCTTTCTTAACCATTCAATCACTGAATGTACTTGCGTTACCTCCTTTTACCCCATACCAACTATGTCTACAGTATTCATTCCTAGTCTGTTTAACATTGTTTTTAATGTGGATGACTGTTGCTAGATACCTATGATTGGTGATGGAAGTTGATTTTGCATTTTTCTTGGGTTTCTTTTCTTTTCAAGCTTCAAATAATTGTTGGAACGTGTACATATTAGCTTGAAGTTCTTCATTTTTGTAGGCATCTAATGTCTTGCTATTGTTCACTAACAGGATGGTTCTGCATTGGCTTTAAGAAGACATGTCGAAGAAGAGGTGCATGCTCTCAGTGGAGAAGCCTTTTCTCGTTTCATGGATCAGCTATATGATCGTATTACTAGCCTTCTAGAGAGTAATGATGTTGCTGACAACTTAGGTGCTTTAAGGGCTACTGATGAACTAATAGACTTGAGACTTGGAGAAAGTGGCACAAAAGTTTCCAAGTTTTCTAATTACATGCGTGTTGTATTTGATACGAAACGGGACCCAGAAATTTTGATCCTTGCTAGCAAAGTTCTTGGCCATCTAGCGAGAGCTGGTGGGGCCATGACAGCAGATGAGGTGGAATGTCAGGTGTGTGCTGTATCTCCTTCCCTACTTAGCATTATTTCGTTGTGCTTCTAATAACTTAGATTACTTATGCTTTTACTAACTTATATTACTTATGCTGTCGCAGGTGAAAAACGCGCTGCAGTGGCTTGGTGGAGAGAGAGTTGAGTATCGCCGCTTTGCTGCTGTCCTAATCTTAAAGGTAAACATTTGCTGTGTTGGTGACAACCATTTTGATGTTTGTGATGTTTTAGCATTTTCATGTTGCTTTTAAGTTTCAATGGTTTCTCAAATTAGCAATTACTATCATTTTTCATAAAATTTCTCCAAGCAATGCTGTGTAATGTTCTGTCAATTATGAAACTGAGGCTTTGCTGGTTTTAGTTTTCATTTGCTACTTATTTGCATATTTTTAATGCGACTTCAGTAACCTAGAACTTTGTTTCACATTTTGACTCCAGGAAATGGCCGAGAATGCTTCTACTGTCTTCAATGTTCACGTGCCCGAATTTGTGGATGCCATCTGGGTGGCATTAAGAGATCCAACGTTAGCTGTCCGGGAGCGAGCTGTAGAGGCATTGCGTGCTTGCCTTCGTGTTATTGAAAAACGAGAGACACGTTGGCGTGTGCAGTGGTTAGTGCATATATGAAGGAGTTAAATGTTTTAGAATTCTAGGAATTATATGGGCATATGGCCTAGAAAACTATACTCCCCCGACCAAGAACTATTAGTGCACTTCCAATTTTTGGACATCCTAAGTTGATGGTGACTTTTCGTTTTTTGCTATTCTGCATTTTTTGTTGATTAATTAATCATTTTACCCCTCCTTAAGTTGGGTTATCAACTAATTGGCTTAGATATTTTGTAATGTTGAAATTAAGAACCCACTAGAACCCACTTTTGTATCAATTTATTTTAAAAGTAATCATTCAAGATAAGGACAATTGGCTACTTATAGACCAACTCTGTGAAATCAATTTTCTCTCTTTTTATGGGCCTAGTAGTATATATAATTCTTTTTTTTTGCTGTAAAAGTGCCTTTTCTTCTTTAAGGTTATGTTTTTCATGCTTCCATTTAAGGTTGTTCAGTCTGCTGTTGTAAGTTATTATTTACATTTTATCACTTCAAAAATGTTCAGCTATGGATTTTTTAGCAATTTGGGCCAGGCTATACCACCATCAGAGGCTCAGAATTCCTGTTCAGAAGCTGGCAGCATGTTTAATCGGATAATCATGAGCTTCATGGCCCATCGATAGTGGGGTCATCTTTTTTTGTTGTTGAACTTTTTGGTCAACTAGCTTGATGTGTCTCTCTTGTTATTTGTTTGGTTATTGGATATCCGGTTTTCGACCAACCCTTTGTTGCTGTGTACAACTTACATGTTCTTGATAAAACTCTAATGACTCAATTCTTAATGCTGAACATGATAAGGGGTAGTAATTTCACATCAAATGAATGCAATCAATTTCCTTTGCTGTCACTGAAACCAGCATGCCTATTTACCTGACACGTAAAGTCTTTATGACATTATTTTCCATGTTTTATCAAGTTCTCTAATTCCTTTTTTTTGCTTACTGCTGTTAACTATGAATGCTGTGTTAATATAACAAGTATTAGTCATTCTACTTATTCATTGGGACTTTTGTGATCCATATATTGATTTGACAGGTACTATCGCATGTTTGAGGCCACACAAGATGGATTAGGGAAAAATGCTTCTGTCCATAGCATACATGGTTCTCTACTTGCAGTCGGGGAACTCTTGAGGTTGGTGGATATGTTGATATGAAAAGTGTTCTGTTAACGTTACTTTATTTTCCTTTGATTTGTTGCAATACCAGAAGTGTCTTGATATATGTTATCTAAGGAGTCTTCAAAGCATCTGCAGATATGGCATGGGATCATGTGAGAAGTGCCATTTTTGGTGAGAAGTACTTTTAAACCGTTGATCACTTTTAATCAAATACCCTCCCATGAATTGTGGCTTAAAAGGGAATTGATCCGGTGCATCTCGGTGCATCTCATCCTAATGTTCGTCCACTTCTCATCCAACGGTTGATAACCACTTCACACGCTTCTCACCAAATTTGGCACTTCTCACCGGTACCCAACCCTTGCAGATATTGTGTTTGTTTATCATTTGGCCAGCAAATACAAAATCCTCCTTTTGGTAGAGTGATTTGATTGTTCCCTTAAACTCATGCCCGTTCCTAACATTATATAGGCCGGGGCGTATGTCAAAAAAGGGCCCTCAATAAGTATGAAAAAATCTTCAATATAATGGTGTTAATGATCAAAAATAGAATTGAATACAAGAAATGCTATTAATTCGTATAAAACAATTTCTTCATGTAGTATTGGACGCAAAATTAATCAATAATAGTTTCTAAATTAATATTATCTAACGACTAACATATTATCTTTTTCCATGCATAGCATCGACAAACCATTCCACCATCAAACACATCCTACGATATATTAGTCAAACCATTGGTCATACTGAGTTGTGCTGGTCAAAGTAGGGGCTGGCTGTGGAGTCGATAAGTCAAGAAGGGTGGGTTGTGGTAGGAATGTAGAAGCAGTGGCTGCACTAGTACAAGTTAGGTGATACAAGGGTAGTAGGTCGGTTATTCTCCTAGGTTTTCACATTTTAGGCATCGTACATGGGATGATTATTAAGTAGACCGTTCTCTTTAATTTTTTCTCATATCGGAAATAAAAGAAGAAATTTTCTGTTATCTACGTCCAAAGACTGATGGATTTAACTGTCATTGTGTGCGTTATATAAATTTATTAGATTTTTGGTGTGTATTTTGCAATGACTCAATATGGCGTGTGCATAATTTTTCAGCGTCTTATTATGAGTATCATCTCTGGACTGTTTTGTGATAGGTGTCTTTATTTGTTCTTTTTATCCAGTCCAGTTTGGTATTGTTTCCATGGGACGGGCAAGTTGTATAATATGTAGGAATGATGTATCTTTTTTCTTCTTATTAGTATCTTTTCCATGAAAAATATGTATATGTAGCAATGACATTTGTACTTTGCACTGTTAAATATGTGGGCATCTTTATTTTTACTTTTCCAATGTCCAGTTCAGTTTGGCGTTGTTCCCATGGGATGGGTGTGTCCAAGAAGTTGTATAATATGTAGCTTTGATTCGTATATCTTTTTTTCTTATTATTATCTTCTTTGCTTGTTTAACAAATTATGATTGCTTCAATTGAAATTGCCACGGGACAGAAATACAGGTGAATTCATGATGTCAAGGTACAGAGAAGTTGCAGAAATTGTTCTTAGGTATCTGGAGCATCGAAATCCCCTAGTTCGTCTCAGTATAACTTCTTTGCTTCCTCGGATTGCACATTTTCTACGTGATCGATTTGTGACAAACTATCTTACGGTTAGTGAAATTCCTTCCTAAAATGTCTGTTTCTTGGATATCTTTGCTGAATAACCAATCACATAACATCTGAACTTCGGAAGATGGGTTTCTTTTTAAACAGATATGCATGAATCATATCCTTGCTGTTCTCAAGATACCAACTGAACGTGCCAGTGGATTTATAGCTCTTGGGGAGATGGCTGGTGCTTTGGACGGTGAACTAGTCCACTATTTGCCGACAATAACGTCTCACCTACGCGATGCAGTATGTTTTTTGAGTTATTTCTGATTGCTGCCTTTATGCTTATCAGTTTTAAACATTCATTTTATCTGTTTGGCATTTCCCATACACAAATGTATCATAAGGTATTCATATTTGCTGAATTTGCAGATTGCTCCTCGTAGAGGCAGACCCTCACTTGAGGCTTTGGCTTGTGTTGGAAACATCGCAAAAGCCATGGGTCCCGCCATGGAAACTCATGTCTGCAGTCTTTTGGATGCCATGTTCTCTGCCGGTCTTTCTTCAGTACTTGTAGAAGCACTTGAGCAGATTACCATCAGGTATGCTAGTTTCACAAAAGCCCTGCAGTTTGTGTCGTTTAGTTTTGCTTTTTATGAGAGGTTCTGATCAATAATAATGATGATTCTCTCAGCATTCCGTCATTGTTGCCTACCATCCAAGATCGGTTACTTGAAAGCATTTCAGTAGTTCTTTCAAAACCCCAAAATGCCCATACGAGGACATCCGTAGTTCCCAGTCGAGGAAACATGGCTAGCAACATGCAACAAGTTTCAGAACTTAGTGGTTCTGCTCTGGAGCAGCTTGCATTACAAACGCTCGCCCGTTTCAATTTCAAGGTAATTGTCATGTACCCACCTTAGGCCCAAGCCCATTTATAGTTGGTATTCTAGAATAGTTAAGAAGGGGTATTTTGGGTAGTCCTTAGAATAAATATTTAGTATAAGTAGGAGAGGGTGCAGGAGGTCTAGGCATGCAGAAATTAGTGGGTTCTTTTGGGAGAGACTAGCACTCTCGAATTGCTTGAGTTCTTATCGTTTTCTCTTTTGTTTTCCATCCAATTACTGTGTTTGAATACAATATGGTCAGCTTTCCCTTTCTGTTATTGTGTTGGTTTCACCCTGTTAGACGGGTTCATAACAGTAATATTGAGCTGTTCAATATGCAAAGAAAATTTTATATTTTTTTATTTATCATTTAATGTCATACTCATTTGCATGTAGGGTCACGATCTTCTTGAGTTTGCAAGAGAATCGGTCATAGTTTATTTGGAAGACGACGATGGGGCCACACGGAAGGACGCTTCTCTTTGCTGCTGCAAGTTAGTTGTAAATTCCTTTTCAATCACACAATTCAGTCCTAGTAGGTCCAGTCGAGCTGGAGGCAAACGAAGGCGCCAGATAGAAGAGGTTTGATTATCTTTATTCTTCTGTACAATGAACTATAAAGTGGTTTTCAAATTTTTATCCAGTCATTTAAACCAAAATTGCTGCTGTTTGGTTGTTGTGGACGAGCACAATCTCTATATATGTTGCTTGATACAAAAATATATCTTCCAAGTGAAATGAGCATGAGAAAACAATCATGTTGTTTTGTAAATATATCATTTTAGATTATACTTTTACTACTCGAGACGCATATTGAATATGCAATGACATGATATTGGTATACCTAATGGCTAATGATGACGCTGGTATTATACTTAAGTGCTAATTTGTATATAATGGTATAGACTATTAAATAATTCTGTCATTGCAGATCGTGGAGAAGCTCCTTATTGCAGGTGTAGCAGACGCTGATGTTACTGTCCGGAACTCAATCTTCTCTTCCCTGCATGGGAATGGAGGGTTTGATGATTTCTTAGCTCAAGCTGATAGCTTGACAGCCATATTTGCTGCTTTAAATGATGAGGTACATTGCAAATTTTCACATATGTTTGTTCAGCATTAAAATTTGTTCAAGTCAAGCTGATAGCTGAGTTGTGTTGATTCAAATATGTTACACATTAGATAATAGTTGGTAGGTCAATTAGTCAACTGTGTGGGGGGGGGTTGGTCAAATTAATCAATAAATGAGGTTAGTCGGTTTGAGAAGTATAAATAGAAGGAAGGGGAGTCGATTAGGGCATTCTGTTTTGTAAACCTTTGGACTTGAGTCTGTGGAGAGACTGGCCTCTCGAAAGCCAGAAACCCTTTGAATCATTCGGTTATAGCAATCAAACCCTAAATCTACCTCTGATTTCTTAGTTGAATGATGAATGTGCAACAAATGGTATCAGAGCAGTCGATTCTGGAATTGACCAGAAGCATGTTCGTTACCGCTCAGAAGATGAAGGAAACTCTTACTTCGATCAAGTCCTCATTGGATGTTGTTCAAGAAAATTGGAAAGTCATAAAGAAATCAATCCAAGAAGACTTGAATTCTGACCAAGAACGATCAATCGATCATGGAGATTGCAAACTTACGGTCTTGGCAGAAACGAGAGAAGATAAGAAACGAGAGAAGATGAAGCAGTCGAAATCAGAACATAAACAATCTTCAATGGCAGAAACGAGAGAAGATAAGAAACGAGAGAAGATGAAGCAGTCGAAATCAGAACATAAACAATCTTCAATGGCAGAAAGGAAGCCTGTCAATAGAGGAATTGGAGACATCCATCGTGGAACGAAGACGTTGAAGATACTTGTTCCAGCGCAGATATGTCACAGACGGAGACGTTCAATTTGTTGTGATCGGACTGCCGTCATAAGAAAGTCCAAGAAGGGGCTTGTGAAGAAGAAAAGTAAGGCCGCAAATCACGGATATGAAATTTTGGGTGAGGCGGTGATTGCTGAATTGGGGGCAGAGGCCTTGGTTTCTAGGATTTCAAGATTGGGCCGACAATATAGGTTTAGTTCAGCCCAACCAAAAAAATGGAGACTCCTCAAATCAACCCGATGGAGAAAACGGAGGCAATGCTCAATTAATCAGGTTAGTAGTCTTGATCTATTTTCGAATAACAAACCTTTGTTGTTGATGCTTGGATTGAACGAAGAGTGGGAATCGGGAATGGAAAAGGATAGAGAAGATGATGAAATCGTGTTGAAGATGGTGTTCTTGTTGTCTATTTACAATAAGAAAGAGAAAAATCATCCAATTACGGTTTTCAACATCCAAGAGACATTTATTTGGAAAGAAAAAAATATGGGGCTGACAGGTGTAAACTTTCAACAGGCAAGGTGGCTGTCCAGAAGAGTAACAGGTGGATCTGTGGAAATAAAGTGGGTGAGGACCCACTTGAATTTAGCCAATGGACATGCACTTAATAAAAAGGGAGATCTTAGGAATTTTTTGGAGGGGAGCATCAGAATGGTGCACGTGGAGACCAAGTCAATAAAAGAAAAGGTTCAGATTTTGAAGAAACCAATAGAAGTGTTGATCTACTTGCAAGAAGATATGCTAGAGAGAAAAACTACGAGCTCAAAAGAGGATGAACATGGAAAAGTTTCAGAAGTTCGAGGTAGAAGACTTGAGGCATCCTTGGTCAATCGAACAAATCCAAACAAGTGGACAGTAAAGGCTGAAAGTGTCCACACATCGGGATCTGTTGATGTTTGGAAGAAAAGGCTAAAGGTCTCTTGCAAGATGCGATCCAAGAGAAGTTTGTTGCAATTGGGTGTAAAGATCATCGAGTTTCTTTATTTTTTCTTTCCACCTTGAGGACAAGGTGGATGTTTGGGGGGCGAGTATTGTTACACATTAGATAATAGAGATAATAGTTGGTAGGTCAATTAGTCAACTGTGGGGGGGGGGGGGGTTGGTCAAATTAGTCAATAAATGAGGTTAGTCGGTTTGAGAAGTATAAATAGAAGGGGAGTCGATTAGGGCATTCTGTTTTGTAAACCTTTGGACTTGAGTCTGTGGAGAGACTGGCCTCTCGAAAGCCAGAAACCCTTTGAATCATTCGGTTATAGCAATCAAACCCTAAATCTACCTCTGATTTCTTAGTTGAATGATGAATGTGCAACAAAATAATTCGCATTTGTAGAACTTACGGAATCGTTGATTCAACTAATTGAAATTGAGAATGCCATTGCCTAATGTTGAGCAGGCAAGCTAATGTTATTGGTTTATTTGGATATCTGCTAGGATCTTCAAGTTCGGGAGTATGCAATATCAGTTGCTGGTAGATTATCTGAAAAGAATCCAGCATATGTGTTTCCAGCACTTCGGCGACACCTTATTCAGCTGTTAACTTATCTTGGGCAAAGGTTAAATCAATTGTTTTATCACAATGTTATAAATGTTTGAAATGGGGTATCATCTGACAACTTTACTGTTATTGTTGTTCATGTAACAGTGCTGATAGCAAATGCCGAGAAGAGAGTGCGAAGTTGTTAGGCTGTCTGATCCGCAGTTGTGAACGGCTTATACTTCCATATATTGCTCCAATACACAAGGTTCTTAATAAGCTCGTATATTATTTGTTTATTTATTAATTTGCTCTTTATCTCAAGTAGCTTTTTTCCAGGCGCTTTTGGCTAAACTATGCGAAGGAACAACAGGAGTGAATGCAAACAATGGCATCATCAGTGGGGTTCTTGTGACTGTGGGGGATCTCGCTAGAGTGGTAGGTTACCTATGTCGGATTCTTGATTGCACTTGGTTTTTTTATATGTTTTATTTTGGTGCATGATATTTGATGTAGAGAAGACATTAGATTTTGGTTTCATTATACTTGGTTTTCTTTTCTTGAAGTTTTATTCGTGGAAATTTCAACTTTCCCTGATGAAGTAAGCGCCACTCTGTTTCTTTTTCCTGCACTGATCAGGCCATAAAGATATCACTGATTAAGCACTTTTATGCACATAAACATTTTTTTATGCAACTATGTATCAGTTTCCAGCTTTGAAAGTAGGTGGGTATTCTATTATGTTTTTGTTGCTAATTCGTTGACGTATCAGTTCTAGATGAATTTCTATCTCTATGTCAAGGATATTCTTGCATTTATGATCCTCATAAGGGAAATTTTTTCATATTCCGAATCTGTTTGTGGTTTTCTCCATTTACATATACTTCCGTTACAGATTTACTTCTCTTTTTCTATTTACTGTTCTGCCATAGTTCCATCGACATTTATATTTTTTTACTCACTCTCACCTGTATGTTCAGGGTGGTTTTGCTATGCGAGAATATATTCCTGAACTTATGCCAAGAATTGTTGAAGCTTTACTGGATGGAGCTGCTGCTACTAAACGTGAGGTTGCGGTTGCAACTCTTGGTCAGGTCGTACAGAGCACAGGGTATGTTGACTGCTTCATCTTGACCAAATTTGAAGTGACAATATATTTTGAACTGCATATAATCTGCATCACACACTGTTCTTACGTGATTCCATTTGCACTATTCCACATGCACTCTGTAAGTAGTTTTCACCAGAATGCATAAGTACTCCAAACACCGGATCTTGAAAGATGATTAGCTTAGGTATGAAATGAGGGTGTCCGTGTTTTTTGAATCCAGATTTTTATATGATTAGTTAATTGGTTGAGTTTTGGGTACAAAATCGTGGTGGACAGAAGAAAGATAGTTAGGGGCACCAAGGGTCCAATTGTAACTTCTATGGTCTTTGGTCTAATTATTGATTTTTGGAAAAGGTCAACAATATCTCAATTCTCAGCTTAGGAGTAGAATATATTTTTCTCAGAAGTGAGGTATGCTACTGTGGTATATGTATCTTCCAAACTTTAGTTGAATTAGTTGAGTTGAGGCGTGGCACCTTTTGACTAGTAGTTTTCTGTATTATTTTTATCCATATATATATATATGTATGTCTTAAGAATTAGTTGGTCTTTGTCCATAGATATGTCATTACTCCATATAACGAGTACCCACAGTTGCTCGGCTTACTCTTGAAGCTGTTGAATGGTGAGCTGGCATGGTCTACACGGCGTGAAGTTCTAAAGGTATGTTTTGAGCACTTTCTACGCTGTTGTGTATATGGTTTTGGCTGAAACTCTTTGAAAACAATGATTAGGTTCTTGGCATAATGGGTGCTTTGGATCCTCATGTTCATAAGCGCAATCAACAAACCTTACCAGGACCTCTTGGCGATGGTACTCGTGCGACCAATGATGCGGGCCCACATATTCAATCCAGCGATGAGTTGCCAATGGATCTTTGGCCATCATTTGCAACATCGGAGGATTATTTCTCTACTGTAAGATTGAAATATATAAATCGAAAGGCGTGATACCTTTTTTGTAATTCACATTTATTACTTTCAGGTTGCTATCAATTCCTTAATTCGGATACTTCGGGACCCTTCTCTTTCTAGTTATCATCAAAAAGTCGTTGGATCTCTCATGTTTATTTTCAAGGTTTGTTGGCTTGAAGAATGCTTTACATTAATCGTAAAACCATTCTCCTGCCATATTAATTTTTAATATATCTTTTATTTATATGTGCATGATCAGTCGATGGGTCTTGGCTGTGTGCCGTACTTGCCAAAGGTTAGTACATTTAGCTTATGATTTTGAAGCATTGCTCTAATTTTTTGTTGGTCCTGCTTTTGAGCCATAGGCAATATAGCATCATTTACAACTGCATGTACTTTTTATCACCGTTTAGGACCAACAAAACATGTTTTTGTTTGCAAAATTGGGTGGTTAGCTTTTTAATGCTGTCAGGAAATGGGTAAGTTTACCATAATTACTATGTTCATTTTCCTCAAAAGTTATGTTCTTTTGGTAGTTTCGAAACCGAATAACTCACCCGATCTAGAACGGTTTCTGGTTATTCGGTGTGCGGGTTAAACGGTTCAGTTAACCAAATAAAGTAAGTTTCGGTTTCGATGTTCTTTAACCATATCGGTTAACCGAATAGCAAATTCTACTATTATTTACTTTGTATAATTTCTTTCTAGATGAATTGGTTTGAGCATATATAAAGTTAACACTAGGTGAATTGATATATCTTTAAACTAAAAGAACAAGAAACTGAGATATATTTGACAAGAAAGGGAAGATGTTCTTTGTTTTTGCTGATACCAAGAGTTCAAAGGCACTGCATAATGCATTATGTTTGTGCCAATCTGTTGAATCACATCAGTTTATAGATGAGTCAAATTTTTTGCCGGTTTCACTGTTCTAGAAACTTGTCTTATACTTTGTGCTTTCTTAAATAGTTTCTGATATACCTTCTGTGATCTATAGGTTTTACCTGACTTCTTTCACACTATCCGTACATGTGAAGATGGTCTGAAGGAGTTCATAACTTGGAAGCTTGGAACTCTTGTTTCGATTGTGCGGCAGGTAGAATTATACTTTGGCCTATATGATTACAAAATCTATTGTTTTTTGCCTTCATGAGATCATTCACCATTCTTTGTTGCATATTTAGCATATTCGCAAATATCTACCGGAGTTGCTCTCTCTGATAGCGGAATTATGGTCATCATTCAGCCTGCCAGCAACTAACCGTCCTGTTCATGGACCCCCGGTAAAGTGTTTCTATGATGAAGAGATTGCTATCTGTTTAATATTATCATCTTTGCATAATGATAGAAAGATGAATCTCTTGGTTTCAACTGCGATAATGTAGTTGTTTGCATCTTTTCCTCATCAGATCCTGCACCTAGTTGAACAACTTTGTCTGGCCCTCAATGATGAATTTAGGAGATATCTTCCTATCATTCTCCCATGCTGTATTCAAGTTCTGAGTGATGCGGAACGGTGTAATGATTACACTTACGTCCGTGACATTCTTCGCACCTTGGAAGTATTTGGTGGTTAGTGTGATTGTGAAAATAACACAACATCATTCTTTGAGTTGTAATAAAGGCTTATCATGTCCAGAAAACCATAACGTGACTTTGTACTATAGGGACATTGGATGAACACATGCATCTCCTTCTTCCTGCACTCATACGATTATTTAAAGTGGATGCTTCGGTTGACATAAGGCGTGCTGCTATAAAGACCTTGATAAGATTGATTCCTCGTGTTCAGGTTAATGGATGGCCTTTGGACTTAATAAGATTATTGTGATGATATGTATTATAAAATATAAATTATTGACTAAATACCATCAACTTTTATTGTTTTTATTAGGTTACAGGTCATATTTCAGCACTTGTGCATCACCTGAAGCTTGTATTGGATGGGTATGTTACCCTCCCAACTGTTATTGGCCTTCACTATATGACAAGATCGTTACAGATGTATCTTCTGTTAAATATTTATTCATATGCTATAGCAATTAAATTTCAAACAAATTACCATTTTACATTATTTATTAATTATAATCACCCTGTACATAATTTCATTCAAATACAAAGTATTAAATTAAACTAGTTAACTAAAGTTTAGGTAATTAGATTTCTGTAGACTTTTGTCATTTACTTAAAAACCCAAATACAGAAAACTTCTTGTTTTTTATTTATTATTAATGCATCAAGAGAGTGAAAACCTGTTGGGGAGTTGGGGCTTTGGGTAGTTTTTTTTGGCTGTTCTCTAATAATAGTAATTGTCTTGTATATAAATAAATTGGGTTGGGACTATAGTTAGGGGGGCTTGGCACCACCTTGTCCCCCATTGTCTATGCTCCTGGAGTTGACGTTTGGCAATAAGAATCACATAAGCTTCATCAATCTTATGCTATCCTAGTGTCCAAGATCTGTAATTTGTTATGGCGTTCTCTTCTCTTATGCTTGCCTATTTCTACTGATTTGCGACAGCTTCTCTAAATCTTAAAAACGTATTGAGATAGTTGATTATTGATTATCCACTGTTGGCCAGTAGTAAAGCAATCATGATATAGAGAGAATATTGAAATAGAAAGGACATCTCTGAAGTTTTAGCTCAGTTCTAGCATATATGATAGATCTTTCAAAATTTATCTGTGATTCTTGTTTCTGGGAATGTCTTTAGCTAGGGATTATCTTTTACTCAGCTGTGGGATAATTAAATCATCTTCTATATTTATTTATTTATCATGATCCACTGTCTAGATAAAATACATTCTTAACATTTTTATGATGTTAGTTTGAAGAAGAAGAGGATAAGGATGTATAACCTAAAAGTACCAGTGTACCACCATGTTCATAATTAAGCTGTGTTCGGATCTCTCCTCTCAGTGTGTACTGTTTTTTGGATCTGTACTTGGATGGCAATTATGTGTTGTAGTCACCGACATGAGGTATAAGAGTATATTTGTGTCCCAAGAGGTAATTTGTGATATAAGATATATTTCTGTCCCAAGAGGTAATTTGATGCCAATCATGTGCTCAAGTGACCCACAAGTTTTGTCGTCATTTTTATTTATGAATAAATGCAACAACCTGAACTTGTGTCTGAAGCGTTTTACTCTTAAGGTTTTGTTTCTTGTAGTGTTAATGGGCTCATCAATTTATTTGTTACTGCGATTTCTATTTATTCTGATCATAATTGCAATATTCTTATGTTTAATTAACTACATTTTCAAAATTAGGCATTACAGGTAAAGTATTTGCCAATTTTTTTTTCCTATTTATTAGTAGGCATACGAGTGTATAAATTTTGAGTAGAAAGACAGTAAGTCTTGAAATGCCAAGAAATCGTGGCCACCTTTTTGTTTCAGTTAGGCATCAACTTCGTCGATTCCTTTCTTTTATGAATTCTGTGTGTATGATGTTCAGTTATGATTTTAATTTGTTTTACAATATTATCTTCATTTATGCAGAAAAAATGACGAGCTTAGGAAGGATGCTGTTGATGCACTTTGTTGCTTGGCACATGCTCTTGGCGAGGACTTCACAATTTTCATCCCATCAATTCACAAACTTCTTCTTAAGCATCGCTTGCGGGTCTCATCTGTGCTCATTATGTCATTTGCATTTTCTTGTGAAAATCATTGTTTGTAGAAATTAATGTTTTACATATTTTCACTTTCAGCACAAGGAATTTGAAGAAATTGAGGGGCGGTTGCAAAGGCGCATACCGTTAATTATGGGCAGTGTGGCCGCACAAAGGTCAATCCGGCAGCCTCCTATTGAGGTTATTAGTGACCCTTTGAGTGATATGGAGAATGATCCTTATGAAGATGTTAACAGACAACCGAAAGTTCATCAGGTATTTCAATAGTTATATACTTAGTGTGAATATGAAAGATCTGGGTTGGGTTCTGGTGAGAAGTTGAGTTAACGTGAGAAGCGTGAGAAATGGTTATCAACCGTTGGATGAGAAATGGACGCACATTAGGATGAGATGCGCCGAGATAAGATGCACCGGATCAATTCCCTTCTAAGGCACAATTCATGGGAGGGCATTTGATTAAAGTGATCAACGGTTCAGATCCACTTCTCATGCTTCTCACGTTAACCTCAACTTCTCACACAATCCTTCGCCTGAAAGATCTAGGCATCAGGTATTAGTTCTTGGGGAGCATTTACTTTGATAATCATAGTTTCCCACAGGTTAACGATGGTCGATTACGTGCTGCTGGAGAAGCTTCTCAGCGTAGCACAAAAGAAGATTGGGCTGAATGGATGAGACATTTCAGCATTGAATTACTAAAGGAATCACCTTCTCCAGCTCTACGAACGTGTGCTAGGCTTGCACAATTACAGGTGTGGCTATATGGATATTGGTGTAAATAAATGTGTATTGAAGAAATTCAGTTGTAACCATAATTGTTTGCAGCCGTTTGTTGGACGAGAGCTGTTTGCAGCAGGATTTGTTAGCTGCTGGTCGCAACTCCATGAGTCTAGTCAAAAAGCACTTGTTCGCAGTTTGGAGATGGCATTTTCTTCTCCTAATATTCCGCCTGAAATTCTTGCTACGTTACTTAACTTGGTATGGCCATTTTACCTTTTGTGTTGGTAACTTTTGGAGAAAGATGCCTACAATTTGTTTGCATCTAATTCTTAATATCAATTGACAACAAGTACTTTTACAGGCAGAGTTCATGGAACATGATGAGAAACCCCTTCCTATCGACATTCGTCTTCTGGGTGCTCTTGCTGAAAAGGTTTGATGGCTTAGAAAGTTTATTTACAAACTTTTGATGTATAAGTTTCTGTTCTATTTTTCTAAGCATAGTATGCGCGTTTATGTTGCAGTGTCGAGCATTTGCCAAGGCTTTACATTACAAAGAGATGGAATTTGAAGGTGCTCTTTCCAAGAAGATGGACGCGAACCCTGTTGCTGTAGTTGAAACACTCATCCATATAAATAATCAGTTACATCAACATGAGGTGCATATATACATATATATATATTATATTCTATAGATTTTACTTATCTGGTCTTTCATATGCTAAGCTGGTATGTATTATTATTGTCTACCTCCAATGTTCTTGTAATATTGTTGTCTTTGTTATGGAGTATTGACATATTTATAAATTTAGGCTGCAGTTGGAATATTGACCTACGCTCAACAGCGTTTAGATGTGCAACTGAAGGAATCATGGTAAATCATGGATCCTGAAATTACTTGCACCTTCATATTTTCTCCTATTACTATTATGTTGGTTTTGCAGAGTTCTTCTCACACTATTACTAAATAGTTATGAGTTCTTCTCACACTATTACTAAATAGTTATGATGCTTGCAAATACAAGGTATGAAAAATTGCAGCGGTGGGATGATGCCCTTAAGGCATACACAGCAAAATCTGCTCAGGCGTCAAGTCAACATCTAATATTGGACGCTACACTAGGTATTTTTCTGCTGTGATGTTCTGAATTTTCAGTATTTTATGTGCTATGTGCTTGTCAAGTAATGTACTGAATTACACAGTTTGTAGTATTTATCTTTATTATTTGAAAGTATCTAATTAAAATGTTTCTTCATTCACGTGTGATTAGGACGGATGAGGAGCCTTGCCGCACTGGCTCGATGGGAAGAACTTAATAATCTATGTAGAGAATTTTGGACACCTGCAGAGCCAGCTGCTCGATTAGAAATGGCACCAATGGTCTGTCGATAACTTCGTATGACTATCCTTGCTTGCTTTTGCTATAGTCTACTCTTACCGTGTTCTGTTTTTCCCTCAGGCTGCTAACGCTGCCTGGAACATGGGCGAGTGGGATCAGATGGCTGAATATGTATCTAAACTGGATGATGGTGATGAAACTAAACTCAGGTTGTTGGGGAACACTGCTGCCACAGGTGATGGAGGCAGCAATGGTACATTCTTCAGGGCTGTCCTATTAGTTCGTAGGGGAAAGGTACTGTCTGGAATCTGGATTTGTTCACTACGTAATTGTTATCTGGATAATTATCATAATAAGTTTTTTAATTTTTACAGTATGACGAAGCCCGTGAATATGTTGAAAGAGCAAGAAAATGTTTGGCAACTGAGCTTGCTGCATTGGTTAGTTTCTAAGAACTCCTATGGTTTCACTTTCCTTAGCAACCATGTATTATTATCAGTAATTCAGTATATGCAAATAATGGAATTGGTATAGGAGTACAAAAGCTATTATGAAGTTCCTAAAAACACAAATTAGAGGGGGAAATTCAAGTGGTAGTTTGTCATGCATGGAATTTGTATTTGGAGCTCTTTTTGCTGACTATGTTCTAACGTGTAGGTTCTTGAGAGCTATGAACGAGCCTACACTAATATGGTTCGTGTTCAACAGTTGTCAGAGTTAGAGGAGGTATTTTTACTAAGCATTTTCTGAAGTTCTTTTCTGTTGCTTTTATAGGATTTTCTGTTCTAAAGCATGATATTCTTATTTTTTTTGTGACAGGTCATTGATTACTGTACTCTTCCAGTTGGTAACTCAGTTGCTGAGGGGCGAAGGGCGCTCATTCGAAACATGTGGAAGGAGCGTATCAAAGGCACAAAACGGAATGTCGAGGTACGTAGTGAAAACCATTTTTTAGTTACCTTTCCATTTCAATTTTATCTTCTGGGTGGTTGCATTTGTGTTCAGTCTCTGCTTTTGATGAAATTTTTGATTTACAGGTTTGGCAAGCTCTTTTGGTAGTCAGGTCACTTGTATTACCTCCTACAGAAGATAGTGAAACCTGGTTGAAATTTGCTTCACTTTGCCGAAAAAGTGGTAGGATTAGTCAAGCGAAATCCACTTTAATTAAACTCTTGCAGGTTGGTATTTTTTGTTCATTGAAGTAATTGAGATGTCAGGTTATGTGTTTTTCTCCCCCTTAAATCTGTAATTTACCTATTACTTTGTTTTTTAGTTTGACCCAGAAACAACTCCTGAAACTCTACGATATCATGGGCCTCCACAAGTAATGCTTGCATACTTAAAATACCAATGGTCACTAGGGGAGGATCAGAAGCGCAAAGAAGCTTTTGCTAGGCTGCAGGTAGGTTAATCATTTCCTTTAGCTTTTGGAACTTGCAAATAAAACCACTTGCCGATTACCTTAATCATTTCAGCATGCTGTTTTTACTGCTTTTTCTGCGTATTCTTTTTTAGGATCTAGCCATAGAGCTTTCTACCACATCTGGTCTACAAGCATCTACACCGAGTGGCTTGGTTGGCGTTCCAAATGCATCACTTATAGCACGTGTATATCTGAAACTCGGAACGTGGCAGTGGTTTCTTTCCCCTGGTCTGGATGATGCTTCTATACAAGGTAGCCCGATAAAATTTGAGCTTTTTTACATGAGAGGCTGTAATTATCATCTCTTCTGATGATCTATTGTCTATGTTGTAGAAATTCTTAGCTCGTTCAGGCATGCAACCCATTGTGACACAAAGTGGGCGACAGCGTGGCATACGTGGGCCCTCTTCAATACAGCAGTGATGTCTCATTACACTTTAAGAGGTCTTCCTAATTTCGCTGCACAATTTGTAGTAGCCGCCGTCACTGGATATTTTCATTCTATAGCTTGCGCAGCACATGCTAAGGGGGTAGATGATAGTTTGCAGGTTGGTCATTACGTTGCATATTTGATGCTAAATTTGGTGAACTTTATGCATGTTTAGTCTATTTATCTTTATTCTACCTATTCGTTTCTTGGGTGTGATCGATTAAAATGATTTAAGCCATGATGTGCTTTTGTAATTTCTATTAGCATTCCGTATATTACTCACAGTAAGAATCATAGTACCATTATCCATGATTTCTATATATTTCTAATGTTTTTGAGTAAATTTTAATGGTTTATAGGATATCCTTCGTCTTCTCACTTTGTGGTTTAACCATGGAGCTACTGCTGAGGTTCAAATGGCGTTACAAAAAGGTTTTTCACATGTGAATATCAACACGTGGTTGGTTGTTTTACCTCAGATTATTGCCAGAATACATTCAAACAATCATGCCGTGAGAGAACTTATACAATCTCTTCTGGTTCGCATAGGACAGAGCCATCCACAGGTCTGCTTCCATCATAGAACACATTTGCTAAGATTGCCACCTGGCAGACGCATTTTACGTCAGCAATTATTTATTCATATTTAAGCACATTCACTTTCTAATTCAAATTTTATTGCAGGCTCTTATGTACCCTCTTCTTGTGGCTTGCAAGTCAATAAGCAATTTACGTAAAGCTGCAGCTCAGGAAGTGGTAGACAAAGTTCGGCAGCATAGCGGTGTTTTAGTGGATCAGGTGAAATTATAACAATGACTTTTTTTTTGCTAAAGGGAACGGAAACCATAAAAAAGTTATAACAATGATTCTTAATGTCCTTTGATTTTCACTTTCTGGTGTTAAGCTGACTACTAGTTTCGTTTATGTGAAGGCACAACTTGTATCGGAGGAATTGATTAGGGTTGCAATTCTTTGGCATGAAACATGGCATGAGGCACTAGAAGAAGCGAGTCGTTTGTATTTTGGTGAACGTAACATTGAGGGAATGCTAAAGGTTTTAGAGCCATTGCATGAAAAGCTTGAAGAAGGTGCAAGAATGAACAACACAACCATAAAAGAAAAAGCTTTTATTCAGGTTGATTTAAATTTTCTTAGCAAGAGCTTATATAATTCTTTGGTGATGTATATAGGAACATACCAAATTGGATAATGTTCTTTTGGTGATGTATATATATCTTCTGACCATCATTTTATAAGAATTTTGTATTGTTTGTGTTAATATTGATTTGTGTATCTTCATGGAATTTCAGACATATCATCATGAATTATTAGAGGCGTATGAATGCTGTATGGAATATAAGAGAACAGGAAAAGACGCAGAGCTTACTCGGGTATAATAAATCTTAATATTTGCATATTCAATTGCTCGGTGCATCATTATGACTTAATAGATAGTCTTAACATTTTTTAAATTTTTATGCATTTAGATAAATTGAATATCGTTTTTTCAGGCCTGGGATCTCTACTATCATGTCTTTAGACGGATAGATAAGCAACTTCAATCTCTTACGACCCTGGACCTGCAGGCAAGTAACCTTTCATGCATTTATATAAAACCACGAGTTATCATATAATTTTGTTGTACTTATGGATCTCTTTTAGTTTGTGACTTCTTTTGTGATATTAAACCTACCTGTTCTTGCATCTAAATCAATGTTGCTACTTGGCTGTAAACAGTCGGTTTCACCAGAATTAGTAGAATGCCGCAACTTGGAGATTGCTGTTCCTGGAACCTACCGTGCAGGTATAATCATCTCATTGCAATATAATGTTTTTACTGGACCCCACCCAAATTGCAGAAGCACAACTAATCTATGTGCTTGGCTTCTCACATTGTGTAGATTCACCAGTAGTGACAATTGCATCATTTGCGCCACAGCTTGTTGTCATTACATCTAAACAGCGACCCCGAAAATTGACTATTCATGGCAGTGATGGGGAAGATTATGCATTTCTGCTGAAAGGACATGAAGATTTACGCCAGGATGAACGAGTCATGCAGCTATTCGGTTTAGTAAATACTCTGCTAGAGAATTCCAGAAAGACTGCAGAAAAAGATCTCTCCATTCAACGATATGAGGTCATCCCGTTATCTCCAAATAGTGGATTGATAGGGTGGGTCCCGAATTGTGACACCCTCCATCAACTCATTCGAGAGTACAGGGACGCCCGCAAGGTTTTTTAGTTTTTATTTTTCTCTCCCCCCTCCCTCTCGCCCTCACATATATGTGTAGTCTTATTTTTTGCTTCTTGTTTTGTAGATCACCTTGAATCAAGAGCATAAATATATGCTTAGTTTTGCTCCAGATTACGATCACTTGCCACTTGTTGCTAAAGTGGAGGTTTTTGAGTATGCTCTGCAGAATACCGAAGGAAATGACTTGGCAAGGGTATGCATATTATTATACTTGCTAAAAGATACATAATTTCTTCTTTATGTATCTCTATTTTTACCTCAAACCAGTGACGTGCACAGAAAGCAGAGAGACCCTTATGATAATATATAAATATGTATATATATACTTTTTTAATTGCTTGTCTTTTATGTAGGTGCTGTGGCTAAAAAGCCGCACTTCAGAAGTTTGGCTGGACAGGAGGACAAATTACACTAGAAGTTTGGCTGTCATGAGTATGGTATAATATCTTCTGTACATCTCAATTTTTTTTTGCCATCTCATATCCTCGTATTTCTGCAAGTGTTTAAAGAAAGTTTATGATATGTGTTACAGGTAGGTTACCTTCTTGGGCTAGGTGATCGGCACCCTAGCAATCTTATGCTGCACCGGGTCAGGTACCTGATAATGATAGTGGAGGTGCATATATATTTATATCCTAATATTTTTGCATTATTGTTGAGTATACTAGTGTTTTTATGTAGTGGGAAGATTTTGCATATTGATTTTGGAGATTGCTTTGAAGCGTCGATGAATCGCGAGAAGTTCCCTGAAAAGGTATAATTCTACTTGACTCTTCTTTAAAATAGAGTAAATTACGTGTTTTGTCCCTGTGGTTTGTTAAAAATTGCGATTTTCATCTGTGGTTTAGATATTATGGTTTTTGTCCCTATGGTTTGTAATTCATTGCTATTTTCGTCCTTATGATTTATAATATGTTGTTGTTTTGGCCCCTCTGGTTTACAGTTCTGTACTGTTTTAGTCTTTTATACTTAAAGGTAAGAATTAATCCAAAAACAAAAATAGCAATTAATTGCAAACCATAGGGACGAAAATTGCAATTTTTAAACTACAGGGACGAAGATTGAAATTATTAACAAACAACAGGGATGAAGATAGTAATTTACTCTTAAAAATATTTTGCTTTATGTGTTTTCCATTAGTCCTTCATCAACTCTATTCTTTTCCAGGTTCCTTTCCGTTTGACTAGAATGCTTGTAAAGGCTATGGAAGTTAGTGGCCTTGAAGGGAATTTTCGTTCAACTTGTGAAAATGTGATGCAAGTTCTTCGAACAAATAAAGATAGTGTAATGGCTATGATGGAGGTACCATTTATATATATATATATATGCTTTGTTTCAACAGCTTTAGCATATTGGCTTAACTAGATGCAGAATTGGTAAAAGGTGTTTTGTTTGACTTGGTTTTAGGCGTTTGTCCACGATCCACTTATAAATTGGCGCCTTTTCAACTTCAACGAAGTGACGCAAATGTCAAACCTTGCCACCACCACGAATCCTCAACCTGCTGTAAGCAGTGACGAAGCTGTTCCTAATCATCTTGTTCAACCACAACGGGGAGCTCGTGAAAGGGAGCTTCTGCAGGTGGTTCAATCTCGGCCATTAGAATTGCGAGTCTGTTCTATCTCAGCCATTAGACTTTCGAGTCTGAATGAATCCTTGTTAATCATGCCTTCTAATAATAACTATGATGGATTTGTGGTTGTAGGCTGTCCATCAACTTGGTGATGCTAATGAGGTGCTGAATGAGCGTGCAGTGGTCGTTATGGCTCGGATGAATAACAAACTTACTGGGCGTGATTTTTCAACTTGTTCTTCGGCGGTACCAACCACCCAACATACAGCGGACAGCAGTACATTGATTTCCGGAGATAGTCGTGAAGTGGATCATGGCTTATCTGTTAAGACACAAGTTCAAAAGCTAATCTTGCAGGCCACATCGTATGAAAATTTGTGCCAAAATTACGTCGGGTATGATTTCAGTACAACCTTTTAATTCATATAAACCAACCATTTAGGTATCAGATTACATCTTATCCTTTTTAGACCCTACATACAACTGGGATTATATATAGGGGTTAAATCAAATGAGAACCACAAATATGTTACAAACCAATGAGAACCGGTATAAAAATATTTTTTACGTGATATTTTTTCTTGAAATGCTAGGATTTAAGATATTTTGCTTCACATATATTTGTTTGATAATACGATAGTTTCACATGGATTTGTTTCACCACATGAATATTTTTTACGTGTATTTTTCATTTCACTAGGTGAACCAATTTTTTTCCACATGTAATCTTTTTACAAGGTGAACACGAACATATGTGAAACAATATCTTAAATAATAGGTTTTGATGAAAAAAAATCATGTAAACAAATATTTTTATATTGGTTCTCATGGGTTTGTAACATAATTGTGGTTCTCATTTGATTATCGTCCTATATATATATATATATATATATAGAGAGAGAGAGAGAGAGAGAGAGAGAGAGGGAGGTTCAAGGGAAAACCTCAAAAAAATGGAAAACTAAGGAACACCCTGATAGCCCTTCATCTAGACGGTATACACTTGTGCATACAAGTAAAATTAAGTTGTTTTTTGGTTTTTATGCACGTGTGCATGTTACAAATTGTTTGTATGCACAAGTGCATATCGTCTAGATGAAAGGCTACCAAGGTGTTCTTCAGTTTTCCATTTTTTTAAGGTTTTCTCTTGAACCTGACCCTATATATATATATATATATATATGGAAATAGCTTTGGTGTAGTGTATTTGTAATTTAAAAGTCTATTTTTATGCCCGTTTCTAACCACATGATGTTTGGACTTTTGCAGGTGGTGTCCATTTTGGTAAAAAGTGAATAATGGAAATTCATGTACATGTGTACATATTATATAATATGTTTAGGTCTTCCCACCAGTAAGTTATTTATGTATAAAAGAAGAGGAGGGGTATAATATATATAAAGATCATCCATCACAGGAATCATGGTTCCTAAACATTTGTAAATTATGGTATATTATTGTCATTTGTGGATTACAGCTTTGGTACAAACATGATTCGTGTGACTTAGAAAATAGCAGCAGACCAACTTTAACTCAATTCTTTTTAAACAATTGAACATTTGAAAATAGATAAAAATATTACATCATTTTGAACTTCTTTATCAGCATTTAATCCGTTCGTGTCTGGATAGAAACTATGCCAGACTTGGCCGGGAGTGATTGGGATCGGTTACGATTTTTCTGGAAAAAGTGAGGCCTGAACTAGGACTCATTATGCATAGCGACCGATAGTTTCATGTAGTTTAATTTTGAAAGGATTTTACAAATTGTATTACAGTTTATCAAAAAATATTGAGTTCTTCAAGTGGATGTAATGTTGTAATATTCTATGTGTTTAAAAACTTATTTGACATTCTTTTTATAAGGAAGTTATTAGAAATCTGAATTTTATTAATAAAATCGGGCTGGATTCCAAACCGGATTTGGGACTGGTTAGGTTATGAAGGCTTAGGATTACGTATCCGCTGGCCTGGTTATGCGCCAACTGCAAACTGAGACTGATTTGGTACCGGTTGGGGACTAGTTATTAGCCATCTTTATGTAAGGCTTTGAAACAAATCGAATGTTTGGTGAATCATTTGGCGAGTTTATGTTCATATATCTAATAAATAAACGAATATGAACACATTTTTTTTGTTTGTTTCGTTAAATGAATCAACATGAACAGATGGTTTCTTTCATTCCTTTATGTTCTTTTAAGTTTGTTTATATAGGTAAAATCATTTTTAGAATTCCTTTTTTTTATCCCTTCTAAATCATAAGTTTACCTGAATTTTTGTTTTGTTAATTGTTATGTTATTTTTAGAAACGAAATGATGAGTAATGGTGGATGTTTTTGTTCATTTGTGTCCATTCGTTTATGTTCGCTTAACGAACTTAAAACACAAAAAAAATTGTTGTTCGATTAAGTTATCTTAATGAACACAAAAAGCTTTCATGCCGTCTATATGTATGTATGCGTATAATCCGAACAATCCAGCCTTACCTGGAAAATAGACAAGATAACCATAATCGTTGCAAAACAGTTTTTGTTAAATGTTAATTTATGGATTCAATTGTATTCATGATTTAACTCCAGATTTTATTGGTTTGCTTCTTGGCTTCTTTTTTAAACGAATGTTACTTTAATTGCGTTTATAATTGTCCAATGGGCACTGTTTACTTGCAATTTGGAAAAAGAGAAAAAATAGTCATCTTTTCGTGGGTGAGTTGATCTGAATATGAGTTAACTGAATCTGAATTTGATCTGTAACTAGTTAAGGAGGGATCGGTCCGTAACGGGTCAGGTCCAACTTCTTAGACCTTCCAAAGCCTAAGTTAGTCCTATACCAGGCATAATGTAAACCGGTTATGATAAGGACTGAATGGTATATGGCGTTTGGATATTCTTTTAGATCTTGTAGTTTCTCTAGATAGAGATAGGTATCACAACTCTTTCTACCCATCCTGTATATTATCCTTTTTATTCCGTATTGTAATTATTTATTTTATGTATTAAACCATTTTCATGTGCTAAAAATCCTTGCATGTTTTGATGTTCTGTTAACCAAAACATAACCTAAAATAATCTCCATCTATCAATAAATAGTAGATGACATACAAAAAAATTGATCAAGTCAAAATAGGGTTATAACAGCATTCATAATTGAGTTTTTTGTTGAGGTTCTTCTTAGGGTCCTTGCAAGAACTTCCCTGTAGGACAGAGATTTTTGTCTTATTAGAACTCATATGCTTGAACAAGAAACCGAATTATTGTATAAATTCTTTTATTATTATTATTATTATTATTATTATTATTATTATTATTATTATTATTATTATTATTATTATTATGCTATTTATTTTATTTATTATTTTTATTATTTCTTAACCAATTTATTTTATTTTCATAAATCTATAAAACATATAAGTTCAAATTGATACAAGAAAATATAAATTAATTATGATAAAATAATTTTTTAATTTTGTTTTATTTATTTAAGCTCATTGACAGTGCTTAGAATACACCTACATGTGTGTGCTAACTAAACCTCAAAACAAGTAAACAATGAGATCTAATGTCGTCTTTCAAGTAATAAAAGTGGTAAAGATACCAGTATCGTCCCACATAGATTGCAGTTAAAAGTGCTTTAAGAGTATAATGAAAGAGGTGATTTCAGATGGCGATTTGGAAGAAAATATTTTGATTGGTTGGTTGATGTTATCACAAATCTAAATAAACAAGAATAAAAGAGAAGCAAGGGTGTAAGACTTGTGATGACATGTTAACCCAAATTCCAGCAGACCAATGCTACAGAAATGCTACAACATGGATGTTATAGGAATGCTGCAGCATGATGGTGACAACAACTAGTTCTATTATCTATTTTAAGACACGTTCCTCTCGGACTCTCACCATCCCATTATTCCAGTAGCCATAAACAATCTCATCTCTGAGCAAAGTTCAAGATAAAGAAATGATGGGAGTGGAGTTCTCAAAATATACGACAAAACAAATTCTCTTTGTTAAAAGTTACTCTCTCTCGATATAACCCTCGTACCTCCCATGTTGATGTAATCCAAGTAGCTTATCTCTAAGTCTACTCCATTTTAACCCTTTGAAAAAAGTGACAACTTATCAAGAATGAATCATTTTGAAAAACACAAGTAACAACTCTCGTTGCAAGTAACTCTCTCGATATTACCCCCCATGTCATTCAAATTGGCGTGTTATTCAATGGCCTATCTCTAGGTCCATGACACTTTAACACTATCAAATTGATCAATTTGTCAAGGGATTGTATTATCTTGATAAAACTTGGGTTGGAATAATAAAACATCATTATTGCCACACAATGTCTACTTTCTTTTGGTTAACATAATCACCATTTGCCTCACACTTAAGCTAAGATGCTTAGCTACTCATTACAATAAATAAAATAAAACAAATGTAAATGATTAGGAAAGTAAACATGATGACTTGAAATGTAAATGACTTTAAAGGTAAATGACTATAATTAAAATGACAAGAAATAAAAAGACAAGTAAGTAAATGACAAGAATGTAAAGTGAAATGTAAGTGCACAAATGTAAAGTACTGAAATTAAGTGCAATAAAGAAAAGACGTAAAGTAATTGACAAGCCTGAGATGCAAGATGAAATTAAAGAAAAGCAAAGTAACGATTTCCAGTTCAGTGTTGCAGAGATGCTAGAAGTATTCAAGGAAAAATTAAAGCTTTAAATGAAGAACAAGAAGTACAAGAATACTAGAAAAGTGATTGGAATTAAAGAGAGGAATTGGTGCTGATTAAAAATCAGCCCAAGTGAAGTACATAATTAATGAACCTAAGCCCTCTATTTATAGTACAAAAGAGGGACCAAAAGTGTAACATGCAACTAAATCTATTGGATTGCAACTACAAAGTTTACCAAAGTAACTAGAAAATACAAGGAATAATTAAAATACAACTAAATGTTCACATCAGTTGAATAAATGGAAGATCCAATGGGTAATAAAAAGATCTCTTTCACTCCAATTTAATCAGCTTCCAATTCATCCTCTCCTAAAAGCGTCAGATCCATGTTGCGGTGATGCTGCAGCATGACCTGTGTTCAAGAAGGATTTCCAAAATGATACCAAAGTTAGCCTTTCATCTCAAATAACACAAGTAAATCACAAACCATAGCTTCAACCTAATAAAATAGAAAATGAAGTAACTCAAATTGGGATATTAAAGTGCAAAATTTTATCTAAATTCTTAAAAAGGAAGTACTTAAGTACTCAAAATTGATCACTTATCACTCATCATCAACTTCTTGGTTGAACATATTTGATCGAATCGAGTTATTTAATATTACTTTCTATAAAGATTAATATATCTTTAATTATTTACTCTTTTTAATTGTAGTATAAAAATATGTTTATGTTATAATGTTTTTCAAATATGTTAACAATATATAAACTAACAAATTAAAGTTAATATATAAAAGTGAAATTTAATATATTATATCTGATTTTTTTTAATTTTATATTATATATATAATTTATATAATAATATATACATAAAATTATAGTTTATAAACTAAAGAAATAAAAAGTGAGGTTTTGTAAAAACCTCTATTATAGAGTTTTATGAAAGTTCTTATTTTATTGAGGTGGCAATAACGTGACAAAACAAATTAGTAAATGAAGTATTAGATGCTTCCCTATTATGCATACTCTAAGGCTATGTTTGGCAAACTAACTGATAAGCTAGCTGTTGATTGATAAGTTAGCTGTTGATTGATAAGCTAGTTGGTAGCTGATAAACTAGATGATGAAGAAGTCATGTTTGGCAAAACTAGCTTATAAACATGTAAAATGACCAAAAATGACATCTTCAATAAATTATCAATTACAATATTTAATTATATAATTAAAACAAATTTATAGCAATATAATACAACCAATTTAGTAAAAAAAATTAAAAAACATAACATGTTAATTAAAAGAATTTATAATTTATTACTACATATATACTATAAATTTTGAATTTGTTAAAACAAGTTTTAGAATTTTTTTTTATTAATCTATGATTTTAAGGGTGTGTTTGGGATTGCTTATTTAAAACAATTTATGCTTATTTTTAAAAATGTTTATTAACTTATGTCATGTTAAAAAGGAGTTGGAGGTAAAAATATAATTTGAACAAATAAGTTATAAACACTTTCAAATAAGTTAAAATAAATTAACTTATCAAAAACAACTTATTTTTGGTGAGGAAAAGTCATAAGCACTTTTTTTTTTCAATCCAAACACTCAAAATAGTTTATTTGTGGTGAGGAAAAGCAATAAGCAAATAAGTCAAAAAAATAAGCAATCCCAAACACCCCGTAAATAACCGCTACATACAATATGAAAAAATAATCAAATAATAATTGAAAAGATAAATAGTAATTGATAATTAAAATATATTGATTGATATTAAAAAATAAATAAAAATAATTTATATGATTAACAATAAATCTAAATAAATAAAAACTAATATTAATGTATAATTAAAATTTAATTTAATAATTTCCAGTTAATATTTATTAATTAATAATAACTAAATTTAAAAAATTAATATAAATTTATAATAATAATTGATAAATAATAATTGATATTAATAAGAGTAATATTGAAATACTTACAAAAAAACTACTGAAAAGCTACTCCAAACATGTACTCAGAAAAAAAAAACTAGCTTATAGTTTTTTTTTTGCCAAAAAATGCTTAAATAATACAGTTGTCATTTTTCAATTCTTAAAAAAAAGGTAAATTATAATAAAATGGAATGTCGATTTTTGTTTTATGAAGACTATTTTTAAAAACCCCATTTAGGTGACATACTTTGTATCGAGTGTAATTAATAAATATTGTAGCTTAAGGGATTGGATAATTTTATGTTTTTTGAGAAAATATGATGGAATTAAATTTTTATCAGTTGTGATAGAATGACTAAATCTATGAATAATTGAATGTGTGAAATTTAATAAACTTTCATAGGTAAACCAAATGCCTGAATGAAATTAGATCAATGAAATTGATTATTGCAATCCTTTCGAACTCTATTAAAAGTTTGCGAACCAAACGTTTCCCAAGTTTTTATTCAATAAAGAGTGATCGAAATTTATATTTTGAACTTTAAAAAAGGTTTTGATATAACGATTAAATCATCTTTAAAAGTCTATACTATATTATAAAGCATTTGATAAAACTCTTAAAACAAGTTTTATATGCATCCAGTACTATAATTTGATGCATATTACTTAAAATCTAAGATTACATGTAATGATCCATGAGTACAACAGTTTTAAGTTGTATGTTTGAATTCATAACCAAGGGGTTGTTTGTTTACATCTTAATAGTTCCATTAAGAGGCAACCTCTGAATCGTTAACAGATGAATCTTGTTTGGCAAAAAAAAAGTCTGCCTCTTAATTGTTCTAAAATTCTATGAATGATTTTGTATCTTGGGTCTCCTTTAACCATTCAGAGCCCTAATTTCATTCTTAACAATTACCAAACAACCATATTTCATTTTGCACTATACCATAAGAGCCTCTTAATCATTTTGACCACTTAACCATCTAGCACCAAACCATTCAGCAACTGCCAAACAACCCCTAACTGATAAACATAATCAAATATAGGATAAATATCACATTTTAAATATAAAGAATTTTAAATATAATCCGGATAATTATTGAATTCTAACAGAATATTTCATTTTTTTATACAAAAATTATTATTAAACTTAAAATAATTCACATCATTATTAAAGACTAGAAGTGTACACGTCCAATGCAGCGCGATACATTAAAGTTTAACGTTTTGTTTTATTTTGTCTTTGTCGATGTTATAATACGGTTTGTGTAGTTTTGAAAATCAATAATGTTTATTTTTTATAAATTTGTTTAGTTTACTTTTTATTTTAATGTAATGTAGGTTTAATAATGATAGTGAATTATTTTAAGTTTAATAAAAAAATTATAAAAAGTTATTAAGTATTACGTTAGAATTCAACTATTATCCGGATTATATTTTAAATTTTTTATATTTAAAATGAGGTGTTTATCTTGTTTTTTATTTTGTTTATCAGTTTGTTACGAATTCAAACATACAGCTTTAAATAGTTGTACTCATGCATCATTACTTGTAATCTTTAATGTTAAGTAATACACATAAAAAAACAATACTTAATGCATAAAAACTTGTTTTTAAGAGTTTTTTCTCAAATGTTTTATGTAACACCCTCAAAATTGAAAAGAGCAACTAAATAAAATTTTCAATAAAATAACCACTTAAGAATAAAATTTCTTCTACAAACCATTCTTGGAATTACCTCAATATAAACATTATATTTTTCACAATCAAAACCTAAGTCATTCACCAAGACTACAAAAGGTCGGGTGTTACTCAACCCCAAAAATCAAGTTGTTATTCCCCAAATGCGGAAGACTTCACCTAGCTACTTACTTCTTGAGCACACAACTAGCTATCCACTCTTTACGATGTCACTTGAACTACAATCCAACCGGAACCTGTTGCACATGCCGACAAATAAAAATGTTAGGCTAACGCCTAGTGAGTTCAAGAGTTTTATCATGGTTATATAATTCATAAGACGAGAGAGGTGCAATTTAAATCTTGAGTTCAAAAAGGATTTGCTTTAAATGCAAACCACCCATTTTCCAACGCATACAAATCCCGTGGTGAAAACTCTAATATAAAACGATTCTAAAAATGGACTCATCCCAAAACCCACTTGAAAAGTGAAATAATATTTGGTTTCCAAAATGGTTGAAGTCATAAATGAATCGCTATTATTCAAAACATCCCAAGTGCAAAAGAGGCATACATCACAACCCATAAAATATGGAATGCAAACCATATAAATAAAACACGTCACCGAAAACATGGATAAAACAAATACCCAAACAACACCTTTTGGTGACGGGGGAGACCCGATTCCATTGTATGTGGCGGAACACAAAGTTAAGCCGCATAATATGTTATTGAACTACACCTTAGATCGTGACTCTATTATCTGCTTTAAAAAGGTCTAACTCGAGTCGGACTTTATTGCCTGCTATAATAGCTACACCTCAAGTCCCACACCCAGCAATGGGTGGCACCACCATATCCTTTATTGCCTGTTGTGCCCGGCTACACCTCAAGGATACACGATCTTATTTCCTGTTCATTCTCTAGTAAGTTACACCTCAAGATTTCCATTTAACCTTTATTGCCTACCTACTAGCATTCAAGAATTGGAGTCTCATCTAGTCAGCTCCTTACTTGATAACCCATGATGTTCAACCCTCGTGTACAAAAGTTAGAACATCAACTGTAAACCCAAAAATCCCGGAGTACAACCCCATACGGTTCCTCTCCACAACGTCGGGACACAAAATGCCAAAATGGCGTACGTCCCAAAGTGAGAATATTAAGACTCTTCACATATAAAGATATGACCGACTCATATGCCTATGGATCTAATGCATTACGGTCTAAAAGTACATGACTCCACTTTAACGACACACGCACTCAAAACATGTACTCTTCAAATAAAATGCAATAAATGCAACTGACGACCAAAGCTCCACATTCAATTGTTAAAATCCGGACAAATGTTCTCAAGATTCATTAAAGTCTTAAACCGAGCCATAAGCTCAACCAAGACCAATTAACCACTCGTGAAAACCAAGTAATACATTAAAATGTATATAACCCACGTTCAAGCGAAATATGCTTGAATTACTGATACGTGCGAAATATGTGTAATCGCAGTGGGATGAAAACAGTCCACAATGGACAGCGCAAGTGTACAATGGACAGCGCAAGTGTACACTGGACACTATGATCGTCACAACAAGTAATAGTTGGTAAAATACCAGAATCGTATCCACAGAGACTGGGCAACCAAGACACTATTGTTTTCATGAACTTCCTTTTACAAGTTTCAATTATAGAGGAAGCAAATAAGTTGATTGGTTTTGGTGAAACAACTTTTTAACGAAATACTCTAGATTAAAAGAAGAGATGTAGGTATAGATTTTCCCCAGAATTTATAATAAATACCTGATCCAGAATAGTGATCCATGTATCTGTGCGTAGTGGGCACTCCCGTTAAGGAAGCCCAGTTACTACAAATACTCACACCTCTTGGTTAAAATCCCATAAGTTTCGTCTTTACTGTTTTGTCAATGGTGATCTCAAAGTGAACCTTTTCAGGTTTCGTTGGAATGTGTAGAGACAAACACTCTAAGTGTTTTTAGATACACAAACTAGCTTGCCTACTACTCAAGTGGGTTGAGATCATCTCACTGTGCAAACCCAACTTTCGTTGGTGTTATAAGAATTCTTTCGAATCCCCTAGCATCATACAAGCTCGTGTCACTACGTCTTACCCATTTCTGAGTTGAGGACTAGACTTTAGACACTCTCAAGTGATCAGCTTGTTCGCGTCATTGGGCAAATATCGAGTACTGAATGACCAAAACAATAAAGATTCATCATATGAAGACTACTCAAGCATTTTTCATAAAATCTGGGTACTTCTTCCTCCTACATCCCAAAGGATGTAAGCTCATGCTAAACGAAGTGAAGAAAACGAAAGACAAGAAGTTGCAAAAAGACATACTAAAAATACGAACTTGATAAAAACGATCACAGTGCTCACTGTGATAACAGTGCAGTTACAAAGTGCTGAAATACTTGAAATTAAAAGCTACACTAAGAATTAACTATTGAACTTAAAACTAAATGCAAGAGAGAACTTAGAACTAAATTCTAAAAGTGCAAGTAAGATGTAGGTTGGTGTATTGAAATGAATGCACCAAGTCCTCTTTATATACTTAGAGGAAAATGTGGATAATACAAAAGTGGGAGGAGTACCTAAACGTTAAGGCCCAAAGTGGAATACTTGAGTATATTTCCATTAAGCAAGACTTTCTTCCAAGAGTTTGTAGGTACTATCCCATGGTTACTTCACTTTTTCCCAAAAAGCTACTTTAAGTACACCTTGGTTTCATTAAAATAATGCCATTGCGGCATTGCCATTCTTTAGGGAGCATGCTTCTTTTGCTTTTCCACCCATGCTTTCCTGCTGAAATCGATGCTACCTTCTCGAGAATTGGCTCCAAGTTGACATTTAAAATGCTTTCATTTATTTGTCTTCTTCTTGGCACGTCAGTGGGCACTCCCAAAGTCACTGCAGAATTTTACGTGAAAGTGCAGCAAAAGGCCACTAAATGGTTTATAAAAACTGTAATTCACTCTTTTTGCTCAATTTTGGGAATAAGACCAAGAATGAGTGATTTAAGAAACAAAATGGCTAAAATTTGACAAAAGAAAATCAAAACAAAAGAAAATAATAACTTTAAAAGTACAGTTATCAATTACTCAACGCCACTCTTAATTTAAGACACGTCATTTTTCCAAAGTACACATCAAAGTGCATTATACCCAAAGATTTACAAATGCAAAATAGATCATTTAAAATAACAATACTCGAGGTTCATCCATCAAAATGCCCCAAATACGTCTTTTCTCAAACCGAAGGGTTTACAACTTCTAAAATGTTCATAAGGTCGAAAATGACCCAAAACCAAATAACCCACACGTTCGTGTTTAAGAATATATATCACCACATCAAATTATGCATGTTTGCAACAAAATGCTAAAGGTGGATATTTACTAAATAATCTTCAGTTATTTAATAATTTATCAAAACAATTCATTTGATACTCATTTTGTCAAGTTACCCAAAAATCCCAAAAGTAGGTGTTTTGTGATATTTATAAAGTCAAATACGCCAAGTAATCAAAATCAGTCAACTAACCCAACAATGAATACTTCCATGTAAAACACTTAAAACACTTTAAAATAAATATTTTGGCATGTACAACGTTTTCACAAATCAACTTGAACTCACCTTGATAGATTTAGGTTAAATCTAGATTTTCCCCAAATTAAGCTCCAAAGAAAGAAACTTGAATCTTCAAGCCAAATCTTCCAAAACCTAGATCCATGAGTTTCCAACCATCAAAATTCATCTCCAAACACTTAGAATAGTTTTCCCCAACATAAAACATCAAAACCACCAATAATACCAAAACCCTAATTTCTTAGATGAAGAAAATAGAAGATTACCTTGACCACATAAAGAATCCACCAACCAAACATCTAGGTTGCCAACAATGAACCCCAATCTCTATTTCGGTTTAGAAAAGGTTAGGTAAAACCTTGGAAAGTATAGAAATCTTACCAAAATATAGGTGAGATGAAGAACTTCAACCTTCATCCATGAATCCTTGCTAAGAGATGAGGGAGAGGCTTTGAATCACAAGATTTATGACCTCAAGGACTCCAAAAACGATTTAGAGGATTAGGGTTCGGTTTGGGAGAGTTTAGAGAGAGGGGTGGAATGGAAAATGAGAGAAAGCTGAAAATCGTGGGTTTAAAACCCCCTGGAGCCCGACAGCGAGAGTGACAGGCGATTGTGCCACTGTCATTCTCGCGGGGAACTCTTGCCCGCTTTGTACTGTGCCCATCCCCATCCTCACGATTGTGCCACGACGAGAGTGAACATGTCACAATCGCCGGACACTCTCGCCCAAACTGTACCGAGAGGGGGTGCCTTCCCTGCGACCTTGACACGACGATTATGCCCGGTGGCATAAGCCGGGCATACTCGCCCAGAAACCCCTGGTCTCCAAAAATTCTTCTTGTGCGCACGAAAACGTCATGAGAGGCCACTACAACCAAGACTAGATTTTCCGGGTGTTACATTTTATAATATAGTATAGATAAATTACATTAAAATAAACAAATTTATAAAAAAAAATTATTGAATTTTCAGCACTACACAAAACCGTATTATAAAATCTACAAAGACGCAATAAAATGAAAAGTTAAAAAATTTAAATGTATCGCGCTGCATTGCGCGTGTACACTTCTAGTGATTTGTAAATTAATAATATCGTCGGTTGCGTTATTATACTTAATTTATGAGTTTATTGAAAGAAAGTTTGTTTGATTACTCGTATTCTTT
>JAWVWS010000948.1:0-25000 GCA_033807775.1 Saussurea involucrata
AGTTCGACTAT
Source organism: Saussurea involucrata (assembly GCA_033807775.1). Lineage (NCBI taxonomy): Eukaryota > Viridiplantae > Streptophyta > Magnoliopsida > Asterales > Asteraceae > Saussurea > Saussurea involucrata. The sequence goes on from JAWVWS010000948.1 coordinate 12, forward strand.
GGAGTCGGAATTTGTGGCATTAGCCGCTGCCGGTAAAGAGGCGGAGTGGCTAAGGAATTTGGTCCATGAAATTCCGTTATGGCCGAAACCAATATCACCCATTTCTATCCGTTGTGATAGTGCGGCTACTTTGGCTAAAGCTTATAGTCAAGTATATAATGGCAAGTCTAGACACTTAGGTGTTAGACATAGCATGATTCGCGAGCTAATCACGAATGGGGTGATTTCGGTTGAATTTGTTCGGTCGCAACAAAATTTAGCGGACCACTTGACGAAGGGGTTAGCTAGGGACTTGGTTCACAAGTCGGTGATAGGGATGGGATTAAAGTCCATCTAAATCTCTAACAGTGAGATACCCAATTCCCTTCTAATACAACGTTAGAAGTTGAGTTCAATGGGAAAGCTCGCTCTAAGGGATTGGAGCACAAGATGATCATCCCACGGTATGTGCTCGGTACTGCAAGTGAAAGAGGTAATTGTTCTTTTGTAAAAATTCATGTGCAGGTGCATGATGAAAGGAACTACCTATATGAGTGTGAAGTGTGGCCGCTTCAAGAAGCTTGGACTTGGCTTTGATGCACTCACGAATGGATAAGGACACATGGCCTGTATAGTGTCAAGTTTAAACTTTAGAGAATCATTTAAATTCATGTGTATGTTATCTTCTGGTAATCAAATGGGTTGAAGGGTTTAATCCATAGGACACCCGGATTCTCGAGTATTTGAAATGTGTAATGTACTATAATGGAAATTCAATCTTTTAGGTATTTTCATTTATGCATGAGTTTGTTTTCCTATATTGAATATTTCTTTTGTGAATCAAGGATTGCACTAAAATGGGGGAGGAATGTTGGTGATTTTAGTGAAATCATCGGTTCATTTTATGTAATTGGATTCACAAAGATAATAATGGGGTTGGTAGCTAAGCTATAACATGAGTTAGGAGGTGTGGAGTGCACACTCGTGTAAGCTAACTAGAACCCGGGATTGTTGGACGGTTAAGATTGGCGAGTTACAAAGAGGTTTTATGAACTGGGTGTCGGGGCCAATGTTGGCGCCAGTTGACTGGCACGGAGACTGGTGTCAGGTTCTGTTATGTTTGCTGGCACGGATGGTGGCACCAGTTGACTGGCGCAGAGACTGGTGCCAGGTTCTGTTAAGTTTGCTGGCACGAATGGTGGCACCAGTTGACTGGTGCGGAGCCTCTTGAGTCGTTCATGGGGCCGGTTGTGGCACCAGTTGACTGGTGCGGAGACTGGTGCCAGCTTCTGGAATGTTTCTTTCTCTTTTGTAACTGCCAACATTAAACCCACAATCAATCTCATTTAATGAGATATTATTATCAGAATCAATATAGGGTCGGTTATGATTCTCAAGGTGTTTAAATAGGATCGATTTCTGCCTAAATCGATACGGAGAATTGAGATTATCCTCGAGTGAATTTCGTGATACCCGGGCAGAATAGGGTCGAAATATCACTTAAGGAAAGCGAGCTCTCACGCGATCTCACGTTCTTTATCCAAGTTCTAATCACTATTCTCTCCCACGATTTTCTGCAAATTCCTCAACATTAAACCCATCACACATACCGGGTAAGACACACTGGATCCTACTGAGTTTTACTAACTTGAAAAGTTTCAGCTGGAAAATACCGGATCCTAAGTCTCGGAGTCTAAATTAAATTAATAACATCCGGATTTAGCCCAACTATAAAGTAATCCGAATCCCTTTTTAATAAATTAACTAATAATACCGGATCCAATTATCTTAGCCCATCTTAATACCGGATTTAATTAAATAATGGATCTCAACAATTTAATACCGGGTCCATATTTAGACTAAGCCCAAATTTCTAGTTAATGGATTTCCTTTAATGATAAAAAAATCGGATCATGGGCCAGTGGAAATAAACTTCGGTTCATTTGCATTAAAAAACTACTTCAGGCCCAAAGCCAACCTTCGGGTCCCGCGACCCACATGCTAACTCTGGTTCCTCATGGGACACCGGATCCCATTCGGCGCATGCCAAATCTGGATGATATGTACAGTTCCGGATCACATCAATAATTCCGGATCACATGGGTAGTTCCGGATCTTTGCTTAAAGCCCAACATCATGTCCAATTAAATTCTGGTTCTAATAAATAAAACCCAAGTTCCAGTTCTGAATTCATACGGTCCAAAACAGATTTCGGTTGTTGGCCAAAGTAAAATTCCGGATCCCCAACCTTTATAATTCCGGATCCCATTAGAAAACAATATCGGATCCATTAAACAATACCGGATCAAAGTGAGAGAGGCCCAAGTTCCGAATCCTATTTAATAAATCAATACTGGAACTTAAATAAAGAAAACACCAGATCTACGACTCGACTTAAATAATTCCGGATCCATTAATTTGGATTCCGGATCCGACTCCTGGGTTTTTACTTGTCGAACTACAGAAACCTTAAATGTTGAAATTAACCATTTCACACAGTCCCAAAATTTAATGACAACTATTAGGATTAAGGGGACACCGTTTACCATCCGATTAATTGAACTAAATCATCCGATTCGTACTTTTATCTTGATTAGAAAACCCACATACTCCATTTCCATTCTTACCAGGTGATAGCAAAGCTCCAAACCCCAACATTCTAGACTTAATATTAAAATCTTAAAAACACAAAAGATGGAGATTACCTTGCAAGATGAACACCCAATTTGAAGAACTCTGGACCGATTGATTTTGCTTCTGCACACACATTCGCACCTCAGCCGCACACTCATTTCTTTGGGAGAAGAATGAGATTTCTAGGGTTTGTACCCTTTTTATACCTCTCACAACTAACCACTAAATTATTCCTTTTTCACACTTGAACCACGAAACTTCTGATTTTCGGACTTCTACCACACTTTTTATTAATTGACAAAAATAGAACTCGGTTATTACAACTTCTGTCATGGACAGGGATCTGAGCACCGATTATCTCAGTAATCTCTGCTGAGGATTTGCATCATCCTTTGACAGTGGCTTTCTCAGCCTTCAGCTCAGCGATAGCTTGTTCGCGTTCGATGTTGATTAGTTCATTTACATATACCTGATCTTTTAAACTTTCTTCTATATTAGATAGTTCTTGGATCTTTAAATGACATTTTTTAAGTTGTTCAGTTAAATCGAGATTTTATTGTTCAACTTGGGTTTTGCCATTCAGGTCATTATATAAATCAACTGTCAGTGAACCAATAACACGACGTCTATCAACTTCAGTGAGAACTGGATCAAAAGAAATAGATACCTAAGAGATAGAAGAGGTAAAAGAAATATTTGCGTCTTCTTCTTTTACTCCTTAGATTTGGGCCATAAGACAGAGGTTGGCCACATCTTCTTCATCTGAATCTTATTCTTCCTCAGATTCAGCCCAACCATGTTCTTCACCGATTAGACCTTTACCTTTTTGCTTGTGGTTTTTCAACTTCAAATATTTTTCTTTCAGCTTAAGGTATTTGTCATCTCTGGGCTTAGAGGATGAAGAAGGTTTGAAGACTTTCTTTGACCTGCATTCACTGAAAAAATGTCTTTTCTTTTCGCAGTTATAACAAGTAGCAGTTGCCTTACAAGAGTTTATTTTGGCTTGTCATGACAGCAAGAGGTTTATTTCTTCTGAAATTGCTCTTTCTTGCAAATCTCCTGAAGGAGTTTGTCAAGAGTGCCAGCGACTCATTAAATTCTGACAAACCAATTTCTGATAAGTCGTCAAAGTCTGATTCCAACTCAGTGATGGTGACAGAGGATCGCTAGGTGGGAGTCATCTCTGAAGATATTAAAGCAACAGGTGTGCTTTTGGAATCTTTTACAAGATTCTTCTTAAGTTGACATGATTGCTTATGATTGAGCAGAATGCCATATAGAGTGCTTAAGGTAATATCTTTGAGATCCTTTGAAATCTTAAAACACATGATATAACTGTCCCAGCTTTCAGGAAGACATTCTAAGAATTTTGTCAGGGTCTCAGAATTAGAGTAGGTCCTGCCAACAGTTCTTAAGTCAATTAATAAGTAATTAAAGCGTTGGTGTATTTCAGAGAAAGATTCATTCTTACCACAAATGAAACTTTCATATTGTCTTACCAGATTTATCTTTCTGGATTCTTGTACTTCAGATGTACCTTCATATTGAACACCGATTATGTCCCACATGGCTTTAGAAGTTTTTAGGTTCATTACTGAGTGATAAACCTCATCAGACAGAGCCACAAAAATGACTGATCTAGCCTTGGTGTCAATAACCATCTTTTTCTTGTCTTCATCAGACCATTTAGTGAGTTCCTTTACAACTTGCCTTTTAGGTATGGCAACAATTATAGTAGTAGCAGGAACAACAGCAGTTATGACAAATGGAACATAGGGTCCACTTTCAACATAGTGAGGCATAGTAGGGTCTATACCTTCAAGAAAAAGCATTATTCGATTTTTCCAAAGACTAAAGTCATATTTGCTGAATCGAGGAGGTTTTGCAAGAGAACCATTATCTATATAGTTTGTGTTTGTGTTGAATGCCATTTGAAGAATAGCAAGGAATAGAAATTAAGCAAGATCTTTCTTTACGAGATTAACAATCTGCTCTGATACCACTTGTTGGTCCCGTAGGAATTCTACAAGGGTGAAAGTTTGTAGAGGGGGGGGGGGGTTGAATACAAACACAAAATTTTACTCTCTAAATTGTTTATTGATAAATCAAAACACAATTTATAGTTTGTTGAGGAAATAGATTAAGTAAACCTAATCTAAAGAAACTTGAGAATCACTAAGTTTCTTGCACTAGAAATAGAAGAGAAAGGATATGTAGAAAAAAAGATTTTTCTACAAGCACTAAGAGATTCAAGACCCTACAAAATGAAGGGTATTGCTCCTATTCTTATGCATTAAATGCATGGCATGAGCACTTTACACGTGTCAGATCTTCATTGGGCGCATGCTTCTGACTTTTGTCAACGACATGCTCTTGGTCGCATGATGAATAGTGTAGATGGCATAGTGGTTGTACGATTATGGACAAAAGCAAGTTTCCTTTTGTACCTTCGTACTTTTGTGCAAGAGGATAAGACAAACAAATTTGAACTGCAAGCTTCATGATCAGCGATCCCTAATGTTGTCTTTCATCAGTGAGGCCTGATGAAAGTCCCAGCTATCGCTAAAGCCTTGTTCTTGAGTTGTCGCGCGTTGTAGACTTGTCTTGGTTTCACTGAATGCCGCTTCAGATCACGAGTAGACTTGTCCTTGTTCATCGGCTTAGTCTTCGATGTCAGCGATGAACTCTTTTGTGGCGAGACTTGTCTTCGGGTTTTACAATAACACTTTTACACTATCAACGACCACTGAACATACTCAGCATATGACCGTTGATGGCGAAACACTAATACATACATATGTTAAATGTAATTTTCACTAAGTATTCTAAGGGTCATCATCAAATCACTGAGAGAGTTTGGATCAACACGATGTTTCCCCCTATCGGGAAGGAAAGTCTCGAAGGATAAAGATAAAATAATCCCTTTATCAACGAGTTATATCGAAACGAACAAGTGACAATGTTAAAACGCCTGAATACTGAAAAAGTAAAAATTCAGGTGATGAGAGAATTTCGTACATCATTTGTGTAAACAGAAAAACTTAAGAACAAACGAGAAATCGGAAAATGATCATGAGGTTGATGGAAATGGATCCCACAACAATGACCGAACCACAACGTTAGATTGTACGAACATCAACTTCAAGAACTCCTAAACGAACAATGATGTAATTTTATGTGTTAAGTTTGTATTTTTATTATGTAATTTATTTTATTGTATTTTAATATAAATTATATTTTGCATTTTTAATATTCGTTAATATTAACAAAAAAGTTAATTTGTTCATACATTTTTTGAATGCGCCCCTTTCCTGGAAAGTCACTACCTGAGCCATAAGCATACTCTAAAAAAGATCACAAAACATGATGTGACATAAATCAATTTCCAATTTAAAAATTACAGCCTACAATTTCTTATATACTATTAACCGTCACATAAGCAAAAGTATTTATTTGACATTAACAATTACTAAAAATCAGTTTTCTATTAAAAAAATCATATTCACAACAACCACAATTTCTAAATTAGAAATACTACATGACACATTTGCAATTGCCGTAGTGGATGGTCTAACCACTTTCTAAAATTACGCATTATCATAAAAGACTATATTATAATCAAATAATAAAAAGCTACTATTAGATATTCTTATAATAATTTAATACCAAATAATTTATTAATTACATAATTATAATAAAGTAAAATAAATTTATTAAAAAATATTATATTTATAGTTTTTTTGTTTAATAAATAAATGCTTATAATTATGCATAACGTTTATTAAATGTTACAACATTAAATAAAATACAAAGTAAAAACACTATATTAATCGTCATTTTTTTATTCTCTGTCAAATCTCGTCAACGAAATCTGATCGAAAATAATGATTCGTTGACCTGTTACGTACTTGTGTGTTGTTTTAGAGATAGTTTTCGTACTCAGGTGATAGAAGTATTCCATGCATTATTTGTAGAAAACGAAAACTAAAGAATAAACCGGAAAAAACGAAAATGACCATGAAATCGATGGCAATGGATCCCACAACAATGACTAAACCACACGTAAATAGTACGAATAATAATTTCAAGAACTTTTAAACGAATAATGATGTAATTTTATGTGTAGTTTGTATTTTTATTATGTAGTTTATTTCATAAATATATTAATGTTAAATTTATAAGAAAATTGAATATAATGTAAAACTTATTTATACATTGTTCGTAAATATACTCTATGAAACATCAAAAAGTATGATATGACATAAAACAATTTCTTATTAATAAACTATATCCTACAATTTATTATACTATTTACTCTTATATCAAAACATACTGATATGACATTAGCAATTACTAAAACCAATTTCCTATTAAAAATCATATTCACAACCACCACAATTTCTTAATTAGAAATCATGTGTGGCAATTAGAAGGTCAGGAGTTCAAATCACTTCCTACACTTCTTATCTTAACTCCTATTTCACATTATTCTTCGTCTATGTATATGTGTGTCTATATATATTAGTTGCAAACGCGATATACAGTTTGTTGTCTTAAATCATACTTTGAAAAATGACATGGTCTCGCTATATCTCCTAAAACTTGAAGTCTGGTCTTTGCCACTACACCATTTAGAACCATGCCACACACAAAATTAATCACAGAAGAAAAAAAGAGTCAAGTCAACATCTCAACCTACAACAATTATGATGTTTTCGGTTTTCATGGCCTAGAATCACAAACATTAAAGCTTGTTATTCTCAACCACATGTTCATGCAACCAAAACAACTATAAGCACAATCGATCTTGAAATTCAACACATATCCACTACAACATAATAAATAGTCGATTTAACTTTCTAGCATCCAATTCCTTAACACCTAAGTAACAGAAAAACAATCACCATATAATCAAGTATACGTGTTTTGCTACATATGCAAGGTCAGATCGACGAGTTCAAATGAACCAAAATTTTATTCTACTACCTGCTATACGTTGTAGTATTTACTTGAAAGATTAAAAAACAAAAATATATGCCAAGAGGGTGAGTTGTATTATTTTCACCCAAGAGTCGGGTAAGTTGTATACAAACAAGGCAAGACTAAAAAGAAATGACGGAGGAAGGTGGGAATCTTAAGAGACGAAATATACAATGGACTAATAAGAAGAGGATAATACAAGGGATTTTGCCTCAAATAGCCATTCCACACCTCATGCGTCTTCAAATAGCCACTTTACCAACCATCTTCCACAAATAGCCAAAACTTACGCAAAGAGTTTTGTCTACGTAACTTTGTTTTTCCTTCCAAAAATTAAAAAAATGATTTTTAAAAAAGTTTACGCAGAGAGTTTTCTTCTGCGTAAGTTTTTCCATCTCACGTGTCTGTGTAAAGTCTACATGTGCACCACGTGTACTCCACGTTGGAAAACAAATTTACGGGGAGAGATCAAAAACTTACGCAGAGAGAAGTCTCTACGTAAGTTTTAATTATTTTTTTTAAATTTTTTTTTTGATTTTTAGAAATAAGGGAATTCTTTTCTGATTTTTCAGTCGGTTTGACATAAAGAAAAGCTGAAGGGAATTCTTTTTTGCGTAATGTTTTTGATCTCTCCGCGTAAACTTTTTTATCCAACGTGGAGTACACGTGGTGCACATGTGGACTTTACGCAGACACGTGAGATGGAAAAACTTACGCAGAGAAAACTCTCTGCGTAAACTTTTTTAAAAATCATTTTTCTTTAATTTATGGGAGAAAAAGCTAAGTTACGCAGACAAAACTCTTTGCGTAAGTTTGTCTGTTTGTGGAAGAGGGTTGGTAAAGTGGCTATTTGAAGATGCATGCATGGGCGGACCTAGTTAATGGGTATAGGTGGCACGTGCCACCGTATTGTTTATCTGCCGTAAGGTAAAAAAATTAGGTTCGTGAAAGGTGCAATCGTATCAGTTTGTTTTGTGCCACCGTATATATTTTGAAACTGCAATAAGGACACAAGTTTCCCTTGGCAGAGTTGGTTTGAAAGGCTTTTATTCTACTTTAGACCCAGGTTTGAGTCTTGTTAGAGTCTTTTTTTTTTTTTTTTTTTTTTCTGTTTTTAGCTTTCAGTTTCATATTTATCATGTTTCTAAAAAAATTGCAATAGTAGGACTCGAACTTGAGACATCTGGTTTAAAAAGCAAGGGACTAACCACCAAGCCAATATTGATTTTATGAAAAATATATCTATATTTGTTTCTTATAATCAAATGGTGCCACCGTTTAGAAAAAATTCTGGGTCCGCCCCTAGATGCATGGGGTGTGGAATGACTATTTGAGGCAAAATAAAACGAAAATGAGGATGAATGGGAACAAAAACGAAACCAAACGCGATTCCAAAAAACTTGGTAAACATTTTCCAATAATAATATACAAACAAGACCTTAATGGTGATACATTCAAAGTCATTGATTCAAACTCCTATCACTCTTTGCATTCTTTAAAAAAAAGAAGAGATGTATGTTGATTTTAGTCTATTTATTCTTTGAAGCGTTTCTTTATGTTTTATCTACCGTTACTTAATGCACATAATAATAGTCAATAGTCATTTTAAGTCAATTTTCATTTGACACAACATATTTTATTTTTGATTAAAATAAGGACATACATCGATCAAGGACTCAATCAAATAAATATGTAAAATACAAGACAAGGAATCTTTCCATATATAGAAAAAATAAAAGAGAAGAGATATTATAGAAATGTCGTCTAGTATGTCAATGACATTGATCATGATTCGATTTCAATTATTTTTTTAATGCTAAATCAAACTAGTTACAGCTGATTTAATCATCAAATTATGGTATACAATAAGTAAATAAAAGAACAATAATACTCATAAAAATTGAAAAATATTATTCTTTTTACATAAAAAATATATAATTTGATTTAAGAATTCACGTTTCATCTTAGAAAATTAGAGCATCTCCAACAGCTTCCCTATTTTAAAGAAAATAGAGAATATGAGAATTTTGGATTCTATTTTTGCTTCAACAACTTTCTAAAAACTATCTCCAAAATAGAGAAAGTAGGAGAAATAAATGATTTTTCTCCAAATATGAAGATAACCCAAAAAATGATTACTAAATGAGAGCATCAATAGAAATATTTGAAAACCAATATTTAAGAAATAATATTTTAATAGATTAATGAAATATTTTAATATTAAGAACTAGCCCAAGAAAGTTAACCTATTTCTGCAATTGCGGTCAAAAGATACGGCAGTCAGAACAACTTCAGTCCAAAATTGACTAAGGACAAAAGCAAACTACAAGCATTAGCAACCGTTTTCGTTTCAATGTTTTTTTCTCCAAAATAGGGAAGCTATTGAAGATGAATGTAATATTTTTTGGAGATTTTGACTTTTAATTCTCTATTTTAGAGAAATTTTGAAAAACATGTTGGAGATGTTCTTATAAATGACTCAAGTTGCAAGAATCCTAAATCTTGAGGGGTGTTTTTTGCAATTAATCAATTTTACGACTACTAGATAAAAAATGGAGTAAAAAATAATTGTCGATATGCTTCGCTGTTTACAGGGCCTACAGCTTCAAAACCGCCATATCCGCCAGCTCTCTCTTCAACCACCACAGATCATTTCAATCAAACCCTACATAAATATTTTCGCCCAAATTCTTGATTTAAATCGTTGCACACACGTACACTTATATTGTCTGTGTGTGTTTTCAGCTTCTGCAGTTGTCGGATCAATTGAAAACGAACGATTTGTGTTTTTTTTTGGAGAAAAAACGAACGATTTGTGTAATTGTGTTGTTGATTTGTGATCTTGAATTGGAATAATAATGGCGGAGGATGCTTCGGATAGGATTGTTTACTTACACGGAGACCTACAACTCAACATTATCGAAGCTCGCAAATTGCCGAATATGGATGCATTCACCAGTCACATCCGCCGTTGCGTTACTTTTGAGGCTTGCCGGATTGACAACTCCTCCGCCGCCGCACCGGCGGACACGAAGTTGCGATCTGCTCGTCGGAAGATTATTACTAGTGATCCTTACGTCAAGGTTTCGGTGCCGCAAGCAACTGTGGCGCGTACGCGCGTGTTGAAGAACTCGAAAAACCCTAAATGGGACGAGCGTTTTATTATTCCGTTAGCTCACGCGCTTGCGAACTTGGAGTTCCAGGTGAAGGATGATGATGTGTTTGGTGCTGATTTGTTGGGGAGTGTTAAGATTTCGGCTGAGAAGATCGCTACCGGCGAGGTGATTTCCGGTTGGTTTCCGGTGGAGAATTCACGTAAGAAGGATTCGGAGCTTAGGTTGGAGATGAAGTTTATTCCGTGTGATAAAAATCCTCTATACCGGCACGGCATTGCCGGTGATCCGGAGCATAAAGGCGTCCGGAACACTTATTTTCCTTTGAGGAAAGGTTCTCAAGTGAGGTTATATCAGGATGCTCACGTGACGCCGGAATGTAAGATGCCTCAGATTGAATTAGATGGGGGTAAAGTTTTTCAGCAAAATTCGTGTTGGGAAGATATATGTTCTGCTATATCTGAGGCTCATCACATGATTTATATTGTTGGTTGGTCTGTTTTCCATAAAATCAAACTGATTAGAGAGCCGACTCGGCCGCTTCCAAGAGGAGGGGACTTGACACTTGGTGATTTGCTCAAGTATAAATCTGAAGAAGGGGTTCGTGTTTTGTTGTTGGTTTGGGATGATAAGACATCCCACAAAAAGTTCTTCATAAATACGGTGAGAAATTTGTATACTTTTAGTCGCTAATTGCTTAAAATTAAGTTTTTCGCATTTCAAGCATTAGTTTGAAGGACTGTAGGTTTAAAGGGTTCTGATAAAAAACTAAAGAAAATCACCCCACACATGAAATTGCTTCCTAATTGGATGAACTGTAAGCTCTTAATGACTTGGTTAAAGTTTTATTTGGCAAGTTGTTCTCTTGATACATTTCTTTTGCTAATAAGTAAACAGCTAGAAAGAAGATGAGATTAGAAATCTGTTTCCTCAGTTATATCATGTTTCTAGGTGATGACATTTATCAATATTTGACACAGACTGGAGTGATGGCAACTCATGATGAAGAGACAAGGAAGTTCTTCAAGCATTCTTCGGTCATGTGTGTGCTAGCACCTCGTTATGCAAGCAGCAAACTTAGCTTTTTTAAGCAACAGGCAAGCACTTCTCTTTCCTCCTGCAGTTTTCATACATAATAATGTGATTGATATAATTTTGGTGGTTTCCTTATGGATTAATCATTTCATTGCCCTGAATCATAACACACCATGAAAAGCAACCAGTGTGTCCTTTGATGTAATTTTGGTGTTTTCAGTCTCCTTAGCATGTATCTTTTGCTCCCAAGGTTTAATGATGTGTGTGAAACATTGTTTTTTGCTGTGGGTTGTAGTGGCTAATTTATGTTCTAATATTTATCAGGCATATCCTGGTCCCCATAAAAACAATTATTCACATACCTGTAAACAAGATATCACCTATTACACCCATATGTTACTCTTTTGATGGTGCCTTGTGGAAACCATGAGAATTAGAAACCTCAAGATGTCATACTCCAGTCTCTTGGGTCCTCCAAAGGAACCCCTAGGTAAAACTTGACATTGCACAACCTGAATGATCTGTGGTCACCTCATTATCTTTTAAAATTTCTTCATATCCATTCTAGCTACTAGTTGTTGCTTTCCAGGCCAGTTGCTGCTAGTCCTCACTACCTGCTAGTTTCTGTTCCCTCTGTTCCTTTCTTTAGTATTTTTTACTCGAGTGTGTGAGGGATCTCCTGGATATTTTATATTATTTTTCTTATTTGTATTTATATTCATCGTTGAGAAGGGAGTCAATGACCATTTGGCTGTGCACAGGTTATTTGATCTGCTTGCTTTTGTTCCCATCTTTGTAGTTCTATATCCATATGCCTACTTCTAATCTGGCTGGTATGAGTTGTCTCTCTTTCTGGAACTAACTGGACGATTCGCAAGAACTTTACAAAGCTGACCTGGGAAAAGAGTTCAAGCCCCATAATTGAACCACGTCAATGGTTTTCAAATTTTCATCGAACTACCAATAGTCTGTATGGTGCCTTCTTGAGACATTGTTGTTTAGATGATCCATTTGATTATTTTTGGAATCTTTTAGGAGCCATAGAGTGTACCTGCTCCATCTGGTCAACTTGGCCCGAGTCCCAGTGCTTTTTCGATCTACGTCCTTCGATCGTACTTCCACACAAGCTTCTATACTGGATGGACGATCTTACTGCTTTGTTCTAATGGTCTGGAATAAGAAACAGGGGCACCTATAGGCTTGTAATCAAAGTTTGATAACATAATGGTCAATATAATTCTCTACACTTTTATATATGGGGTTGAATGAATCTTGAAAACTTCATGTTCTGGTATATTCTTACTATAACATGTGTAAAATATGCAAACAATAATTGTTTTCTGTTACTTTTGGTATTAGTGAAAGATTGTGTGAACCTTTCAACTTTGTAATATGTTGGAGTTGGCTTGTCTTGTTGATCCATGTTTCAGGTTGTCGGAACCGCGTTTACACACCATCAGAAATGCGTGCTTGTAGATACACAGGCACACGGTAATAATAGAAAGGTTACTGCATTTATAGGTGGTCTTGATCTCTGTGATGGTCGTTATGACACACCTCAGCATAGGTTATTTCATGATCTGGACACTGTTTTTAAGGACGATGTTCACCAGCCGACATACCCGGTGAGTGGTCTTTTTAATATTTAGCCTATTGTGCACTTGTTATTCTGTTCTTTTTATTATATAAGAGGCATTTGGTTGGGGGTCATAAGGGGTAAGGAATGGGAATGATAGTGGAAAATGTGGTTTTGTTTGGTTTGATATAATATATTGAGCTCATTACCTCAAACCATTAATTTTCATACCTGACCAAATTGGGGGGAATGGAAATTTTATTCCCGCTCAATCCTCTTTTCCCATACGTCGCTCCATCTCTCGATGTTGAATGGAACATATTTTATATTTTCAAGTTGGACGGAACATATTTGTATTAATAATACTATATGAAACAATTTTTCATTGATTATATTGGTTTAACCAAACAGCATCAATGCGACACTCAATCTTATTCCCATTATGAAGCATTCCCATTTTAATTTTCGTTGTCATTCCTTAAAATGAACCAAATGCCCCCTAAATGTCTGTATATATATATATATATATTCGTGCCAAAACATGTTCTGATCTTTCTGTATGGTACCACTAATTTTCTTTTGTTTTGTATTGGTACTGTTGAAACCAGTAGCATTGTTGACTCAAGAAATGTGATCCTTATTGTGATCATCTCGATTGTGTCATATTTAGGGGCCGTTTACCTAATCACTTACCCGGGTAAGTGCTTACCGGTAAAATTCAACACAATCACTTACTTTCCGAGTAAGATCTTAGTCCACCAAAATGGCATCGTATGCAACAATTTAGCCGGTAAGCGCTAACCGTGGTAAGAGCCGTCGCACTCACTTACCGGGTAAGACCCTTGTTCCTTGCTTTCGACTCTCGGTCCTTGCTTCCGCTCTTACCGGGTAGGATTCTTAGTCCTTGCCATATTCATCCGGTAAGCTGGTAAGCACTTACCGGGTAAGCGTTTTGTAAACAGCCCCTTAGTTTCTGTATCCAATCTCTTTGGTTGGAAGGCTGAAATTATGTTGATAGAAAGTTGTGGCACCATACATTTTTAGGAGTGATATATAGTTAAGGGTAAAGTGGAGTCTTCTTCTATCAAGCAAGCTTTCTAAGTAGTCCAACTCTCTACTTACAAGTATTATGTTTAAAGGACTCTTGCTTGGGGATGGTGGTGGGAGCATGTATGCATGCCTATCTTTAGAAGTTCAACTTATCTCTCGGCATTCTTGTGACCAAGCCCTACAATAAATTGTGAGGCTGGGGTGACTCAATTTATCATCATCATCATCATCATCATCATCATCACCAAGACCACCATCACAACCATTATTATACATCATTTATCTCATGAGAGGTAATTAGTGTTGTATGCAATGTTGGCTCTTCATATTAGGCCCTTGTTTAAACATAGCCAGGAAACAAAAGAGACTCACAAAATGTGCTTTAAGTGCACTACATGTTAAACTTGATTTCTGAACATTCATTGGCATACATTGCATACCTCTCCATTGGGTGTGAGTCATGCGAACTAATGCGAATATAGATGGACAACAAGTAATTCCACCTAAGTCTAAGCCCAGTACGTGGATGGTCTATTCTAGAAGGCCCAAGGCCCATAAAGGGAATTAGTTAGTTTTGGCTTTAAAATAAGGGGGTTGTCATGTGAAATGGCAGGCAGAAAAGAAAAATAACTAATCTGCTCTTAGCTATAACTTAGAGGAGGGATTTCTTCCCTGGGATCCCTTGTGGATTTGGCTACTGCTCTGTACTTTCTCTTTTCCCTCCATTGTATTCAACACCTTCCAGTTTAATACAAATACACTTACGTAATCAGTTGATTACGTAACATTGGTCCAACCTACCAGATCAAATGGAGACACGTTTGCAATCTAGAGTGGAGAATCATGAAGAACGGATTCAGGAGTTGCACACAGATGTGTTGGAGATCAAAGAGGCGCTAAAAAAATTGGAAGAAGACCACGATGAACAGAAAGAATTCTCAACAAGGCAAAGGTCTTGAAATAGGTGGTGCATCAGGACCGAATACTCCACCAGTTCCTCCGGTTAACGTAAATACAGGTCCGATCACTCCACCAGTTCCTCGAATTAACGTGAACAAGGGCCGATTTGGAGAGAATCAGTATTGTGCAACGAAGAAGATCAAGTTACCTGAATTTTTTTGGATTCGATCCTCGTGGATGGATTGCCAAAGCCGAGCTCTACTTTGAAATTCATGGAACGACCCCAGAATTGCGAACTCGTCTGGCTCAATTAAGCATGTCGGGTGTAGCACAACATTGGTTTTCGGTGGTGAAGGACATTCATGTTGATCTGAGTTGGGAGCAATTGGTTTAGGAGTTGTTGCAACGGTTCAGTGGATTGGAGATCTAAAATCCCTATGAGCAACTATCGACGATTAAACAGGTAAATTCCATTCACGATTACATCGATGATTTTGAATACTTATTATCACTTGTTCCTCGATTAACCGAGTCCCAAGCGTTGGGGTATTTTTTTGGCGGGATTACAATCTGATGTTAAGCGATGGGTGCGCCTCCATCGACCTCAAACTCGTTTGGACGCCATGTATTTGGCGAAGGATGTCGAAGAAATGCTTCATCCATCAGAGAACCATACCTTGTCTTCGAGGTATCGTTACCAGGCCCAACAATCGTTTTCTAATTCGTTTGAGCTTCCTTCTGTTCAAATGGGCCAAGGAGGGGTTAAGGCCCAGATTCCTAGCACGGGAATTGAACGCCGTTCATATACGACAACTGAACCTTCTCGATCGATCTCAAATTCAACAGTAGGGGACTTGTGAGGACTGAGAATAGTCAAAATTCTACGTCACGAAAGCGAGGGTTTCGTACGTTATCTCGCACGGAGTGGGAAGATCGCCGTAAGAAAGGGTTATGTTTCAAGTGTGGTCAGCAATTTGGGCCATCACACAAATATCCAGAAGCAAATCTTCGGGTTATGCTGATGAGGACTCAAAATTGAATGGAGATCTTTGTTCGATTGACTTGGTCGATAGAAAGGAAGTGGTGAACGAACCGAATGACGATTGTGGTGAATGTTCGGTTATCGAATTCATGGGTGCAGGGAACGTCTCTAAATCGGGGCTCAATACGGTCAAACTGGAAGGGTAATTGCGGGGTATTCCTATCGTGGTATTGATCGACAGTGGGGCTACTCACAATTTTGTGTCAAGGCGATTGGAAAATGCCCTAGATCTTCCAATGTCCTCTTTTCCAGGGTTACAAATCAAGTTGGGCGATGAACACAAAGTGTTTGTTTCCCAAAAATGTACGAAGGTACCAATCACTTTGGGAACGTGTGATTTTGTTGTTGACGCACTGATTTTCGAGATGGGAAATTTGGATATGGTACTGGGAATAGAATGACTGCAAACTCTTGGGGATGTTGTGCATAATTGGGAATCTCACTCAATGAAATTCCATCATCAGGATCAGGAGGTGAGCTTACAGGGAATTTCGTCTCCTTCGGCCCAATCTTCGCTCCAGAGTTGGCTTTTAAATGCTGAGGCGGAGATGACATTACCAAAAGGAACGGGTGATCTAACGCCTGGTTTGGTGACTACTTTGTCTGAACAACAATCACAACAATTGCACAGGTTGTTTACTGAGTTCGCTCTGGTTTTTGGAGAAATTCTGGACTACCTCCTGCTCGCAGTAAAGACCATGCTATTAACCTATTACCTAACCAAGGACCGGTTTGTGTTCGGCCGTACCGTTACCCTCGCGCTCATAAATCGGAGATTGAACGGCAAGTTCAAGAATTGTTATCACTAGGGGTTATTCGCTCAAGTAACAGTGCCTACTTTAGCCCGGTCATTTTGGTTAGAAAGAAGGATCAAACGTGGCGAATGTGCGTGGACTATCGGGCTTTGAACAAAGCGAGCGTTCCCGATAAGTACCCCATTCCGGTGGTAGAAGAATTAATCGATGAACTGACCGGTACATTTTTTTGTCTCGAAATTGGACCTCAAGTCGGGTTATAATCAGATAAGGATGACACCCAATAGTGTGGAAAAAACAGCTTTCCGTACATACGATGGTCATTACGAATACCTCGTAATGCCATTCGGTCTCACAAACGCCCCCGCTACTTTTCAAGCCATTATGAATGATATTTTCCGACCATACTTACGTAAATGCGTAGTGGTTTTCTTTGATGATATA
This sequence comes from Saussurea involucrata, assembly GCA_033807775.1. Lineage (NCBI taxonomy): Eukaryota > Viridiplantae > Streptophyta > Magnoliopsida > Asterales > Asteraceae > Saussurea > Saussurea involucrata. Next base: position 17,520 of record JAWVWS010000948.1, read on the forward strand.
TTGGTGTATAGCCCAACTTGGGAGCAACACATTAAAGATCTTTCTTTGGCTTTGCAGGTGTTATTAACAAATCAATTTGTAGTGAACCAAAAGAAATGTTCTTTCGGTCAATCGTCGATAGAGTATTTGGGCCATATAATTAATGGGAGGGGAGTATCGATGGATCCAAAAAAGGTCCAAGCGGTGTTAGATTGGCCAGCACCGAAACAAGTGAAAGGAGTTCGTGGGTTCCTTGGATTGACCGATTACTACCGGAAGTTTGTTCGCAATTATGGGTCAATTGCTAAACCTTTGACCGAACTTACCAAAAAAGACAACTTTCATTGGGATGAATCGGCACAACGTTCTTTCGATTCTCTCAAAAAGGCCATTACCACGGTTCCCGTACTGTCTTTACCAAAATTTTCCATTCCTTTTGTAGTTGAATGTGACGCTTCGGGAAGAGGCATTGGGGCGGTTCTTGATGCAGGAACACCGACCCATTGCGTTTTTTAGCAAAGCTTTAGCCGATCGGAACTTGGCAAAATCCGCGTATGAAAGGGAAATCATGGCGTTAGCTCTAGCGGTTCAACATTGGCGGAGTTACTTGTTGGGATCAAAGTTCGTGGTGTACACGGATCATAAAAGCCTCAAACACCTTTTGGATCAACGAATTACTACTCCTGATCAACAGAACTGGGTGGCCAAACTCCTCGGCTACCACTTTGAAATATGTTGCAAATCGGGTCGAGAAAATAAAGCCGCGGATGCTCTTTCGAGGTCCAATGATGATGGTGAATTAACTTCAATGGTTTATAAACCAATTTGGGTTCAAGGAGCTCAATTACTTGAAGAGGCCCAGGCTGATGCACAACTTCAACAACTTGTTCAAGGCTGTCAATCAGACCCTCAATCTCACCCGGGTTACTCCGTGCACAATGGTGTGTTATATCACAAAAATCGTTTGGTGATTCCACGAAACTCGAAGTGGATTCCAGATCTGTTAAAGGAATTCCACACGTCGGCTATAGGAGGCCATTCGGGTTTTTATCGCACATATCATCAAATCGCTGCCATACTCCTTAACCCCGCGGGTTTATTGCAATCTCTCGACATTCCCGAAGCTGTGTGGGAACTCCTATCTATGGACTTTATAACGAGATTACCAAATCAAAAGGATTTGAAGCCGTGCTGGTTGTCGTGGATCGACTATCTAAGTATAGTCATTTCGTTCTTCTCAAACATCCGTATTCGGCTCAGAACATTGCGGATATTCTCGTTCGTGAAATTATTCGACTTCATGGCATTGCCAAGTGATCGGGACCCTATCTTCGGATGGTCAACGGAGGTCATAAATCGGTGTTTGGAGGCCTTCTTACGTTGTTTCGTCATTGACCAACCTCGGGGTCATTGTGGGTTCCGTGGGCGGAATTTTGGTATAATTCCACTTTTCACGGTTCCACGGTAATGTCTCCTTTCGAGGTGGAGGTGGTGTATGGTAGAAAACCTCCTAATATTGCTCAATTCATTCCCGGGGAAATTCGTGTGGAGGTAGTGGGGCAAGAGTTGAAATCGAGACGAAGCTTTAAGGCAATTGAAACTCCATTTGTTGAACGCACAAAATCAAATGAAGAATCAAGCTGATAAAAAAGACGTGATGTGGTGTTTGAAGTTGGCGAACAAGTCTATGTCAAGTTACGTCCATATCGTCAATATCGTCAATTGTCGGTGGTACAACGGATTAGCCAAAAACTGGCAGCTCGTTTTTTTGGCCCTTTCGAGATTTTGGACCGTATTGGACCAGTTGCGTATCGTTTAAAGCTGCCGCCTTCCTCTAGAGTGCATCCCGTTTTTCACGTCTCCTTGTTAAAGAAAGTTGTCCAAGGCACAACTGTGGAGCAATCCTTGCCTGCTGAATTTGATTTAGAGGTGGCAGACCGTCTGTTTCCCGAAGCCATTCGTGCTACTCGTTTCTTCAATCATCAGGGAGACACGATTCTGCAGTGGCTGGGAAGATGCTCTAAGCTGGTCTTGAGGACAAGACCAATTTAGAAGGAGGGCCAAGTGATGCAAATATAGATGGACAGCAAGTAATTCCACCCAAGTCTAAGCCCAGTACGTGGATGGTCTATTCTAGAAGGCCCAACGCCCATAAAGGGAATTAGTTAGTTTTGGCTTTATAATAAGGGGGTTGTCATGTGAAATGGCAGGCAGAAAAATAACTAATCTGTTAGGCTCTTAGCTATAGCTTAGAGGAGGGATTTCTTCCCTGGGATCCCTTGTGGATTTGGCTACTGCTCTGTACTTTCTCTTTTCCCTCCATTGTATTCAGCACCTTCCAGTTTAATACAAATACGCTTACATAATCAGTTGATTACGTAACATGAACCAAGTCAATTTGGCAATGTTCAAACTTAATCAACTTGTCCGGTCTAAATGTTTGTTCTTTACTTGGATAATAAACTACCTTAACAGCAAAATAAGGGAAACCAAGTACAAGCTTTTGACATCATACCCTTAGCTGCATGATTCCCACAACTTTTTTGTCACTTGATACAATTCACACAAAGCATTACTGAAATAAAGTCTGATTCACCCATATGCTTCTGTGATATGCGAATGTGTGCGCATGTATATATGATATTACCAACATAGGCTTGCCTCACTATCCTATACATGCTTACATTAGTCAAGGGTATGAGGGTTTAAATGAGCTTGAGCTAAACTGTATAATACCCAATAGACATTATTCAGTTTTGACTCCATAAGCAATGTTAAAGTAGTCAGTTGGACATGCTCAAACTCAAACCTAAGCAGAAAACAATCCATAATTAATTGTGACATCTTAAATCGGAAGTACCTGCTTGAACCGTATGATAAAATATAATCGTCAATACTGAGAACCGAAACAATATTGTATGCAACTTACACAACAAGCTACCCAAAATCCAGTGGCGAATTCTTGCTTTGTTCTTGATAAAAAGCGCGTTAAAACTCGCTGGTTCTGGAACAGTCAAGGTTGAGTTACTTCAAAATACACTCCTCTTGTTCTTTTTCTTAATCACCAAATAAAAACCAAGTTCGAAAGGCTGTTTTGTTAACCAAGCATTTTGGCAAAAAAGTAACTTGGCTAATAAAAACATTTAGTTCAAGTGAATATTCAAATAAATATAAATATTATTGTCACTTTAAGGCGTATCTATGCAATAGATGTAAGTAGACCTCATTTGGGATTTGGAAAAATTCAGTATTCAATATGAAAGATGATGCAAACTCCCCAGAATATCCATAAGCACCACATATACAAAATCAGGAACCGACTCCAATCATAGGAAATTGAAGAAAATTTGTATTTTTTGAGTTCTTTCTCTGCTAATGCATTTTGATTTTACAACATTAAAACAATTCAATTATTTTAAGTTCAGTCAATCCACTTCTCTTAAGGCTTTATACCAATAGTGTATGCAAAATAAGTGTAGCCAATACTTTTCGTAGACATTCGAATATAATATCAACATGTATTTGAGTTGAATATTACTCTAGTTTATTTTCTGAGCACTACTGTTTGATTATGCTTAAAACTATTCATACGAGTGGAAGAGCCCCACAAGCAAATCACATATTCGAGTTGGAGAATTAGATGAAGAGTTGGTTCAAAGGCTGAGGCAAGATGGCAAGAATCCTTTTTTTTCTTTCCATTTTACGGTTGAGGTTCAAGAGGACAAGTTATGTTTGTTGAGCCAAGTTGTAGTTGATATCTGATGTTTCCTATGTTCTTTTCAACGATCAGTGTTTCATATTTCTATACCTGTAATATTTCAGTATTCCTTGTGGTTACAGCCTTACAGGAGCTCATTATAAAACAGGTTTATAAGGCCAATAGGCTCTCCTTATATTCTGCTCATGAAATATAACACTAGATAGCAGTCTTTCTCTTCACTCTCTCTCTTTTGTCGTCTGTAGTTTTTATAACCTTATTATTGTTCTTTCACCCATTATTTATCTCTTAAAACTAGCAATTCGGATCCATAAGCATAAACTTCTTATTCAGCTCTTGTTCACATGTTTTTAAGTTTTAATCAAGTGATTTCTACTATGCAAAAACTTTCTATCTCCATTTACTATTTTCATCTTTTTATTTATCTATATTAGGCAGGAACCAATGCCCCAAGGCAGCCATGGCACGACTTGCACTGCAGGATTGATGGTCCTGCTGCGTATGATGTCCTTATGAACTTTGAGCAGCGTTGGAGAAAATCTACTAAGTGGAGAGAATTTGCAATCCTTGCCAAAACAATGGCCCACTGGCAAGACGATGCATTGATTAAGATCGAGCGGATCTCATGGATTGTCAGCCCTACCTATCCTGTTCCGAAAAACGGAGACTACACCGTGGTTCCTGACGACGAACCATTATTGCATGTTCATAAGGAAGATCATCCAGATAACTGGCATGTGCAGGTCAGAAAAAGGCTCTTTCCCATCACCTGCTTTTTCGTATCAGGAAATAACTAGTTCTCATGAGTTTCTTTTACTCCCCACAGATTTTTCGCTCCATTGATTCTGGATCGTTGAAAGGATTCCCCAAAACAAGTGATGTTTGTGAGGCACAGGTCATTAAATATTTATAAATATATATATGGTTGTGGTACTCCAGTTTGGTCAATGCATGTGTTTCATGGACATGTTTCTTGCTGCAGAATCTTATTGGTTCAAAAAGTCAGGTGGTTGACAAAAGCATTCAGACAGCATATATCCAAGCCATCCGATCAGCTCAGCATTTCGTTTATATTGAAAATCAGTATTTCATTGGATCATCATATGCATGGCCGTCATACAAAGACGCAGGTAGTACTTACATTTTCTTTTGAAATCACTGTATGTTATTCATTGCAACATAAAGGCAGCCCATTTTAAAGAAACATCAAATAAAATTATATGTTCCTTTTCTTGATTACTTTTTCATATTGATAATTGGTTTTGGCTACTCAAACGACTGTTTGAGAACATGTTTATCGAATTTCATGCAAATACGAGAACTTTATATATAATTGATCAAAACATAATCGTTTTAGATGGTTGGTGATAAGATAAGTTGCAATTCTTATGGATCATAGATATTAATAATTGTTTTGGTAATTTCCACATCAAAAGGATAAAGTTTTGTTGATTTTACCATTTTGTAAAAGGCTCATCTATGGCAGTTGAACCTGTTTTTTCCCGTTCAGCAGTGGAGTTGAAGTTTTTTTAATATGAATATCATTCACAGTTTTATAGTTGCTTTCTTTTCCTTTCCTATTAATCAAGTAGATGACTTACAGTGTGGGTGAATGAGGATTAACTTCGGCATACAAATTTACTTCTAAATGTTAGCACATGTGGCATGGGATCAGGTGAGAAGTGCCATTTTTGGTGAGAAATGTGAGTACTTTTAAACCGTATCACTTTTAATCAAATACCCTCCCATGAATTGGGCTTAAAAGGGAATTGATCTGGTGCATCTTGTCTCGGTGCATCTCATCCTAATGTCCGTCCATTTGTCATCCAAGGGTTAATAACCACTTCTCACGCTTCTCACCAAATTTGGCACTTCTCACCGGAACCCAACCCAGCACATGTTAGCTCAACTGGCGTTTAATTGTACTTGGTTATGATGCTTATGAAGCTCTTTTTTCTATCAACCTCAATGCACAACAATTACCTATGAAATTATTTTTATTTGGTAACATGTTTATGAGGCTGGTACTTTCTTTCTAATTGTTAGGAGCTGACAATCTGATCCCAATGGAGTTGGCACTGAAAATTGTTAGTAAGATTAGAGCCGGAGAGAGGTTTGCAGTTTATGTTGTCATACCAATGTGGCCCGAGGGTGTTCCGACAACTGCTACTGTGCAAGAGATTCTCTATTGGCAGGTATTATTACTTTTTTACCCTCTGAAAGTCCATATAGACTTGTATCATTTGGAAGCTCTACTGACAACTAGAGTCAGCCGACTAACCAAATCTTACTTTGATGCCATGATTGATAATCGTAAAGAAGTGTGCAAATAATCGTCTCTTAATCAACTAAGTAATTCTCTTGTTATTATATGGTTAACAATGAAATTTCTTTGCCCTCAACTGTCGGATGTTAGATTGTGTTTTTGCTGTTTTTGTTACCATCTTTATTTTGTCTTCTCGTTTATTGTAGTTTTTGTACCTCTTTGTAACCAGTGTCGCAGTTTTTTCATGTGGCATTTAAACGGACTGTGAAAACTAAGAAATGTAGATGGTAGTGGGGTATAGAAAGAGTTTGTAACATTTCTCTTCTTGGAGGCCAAGGAAAGTTGACTTAATTTAATTTACAAAGCAGACATTGTTTTACTTTCTGATTTTCTTTTTTAGCGTATTTTCACATGATGATCACACTTTTGGGTATTGGTTCGTCTTCTTCACAGTCTACATTGATGCACCACTTCATTAATACAAACACCATTTGTTCTTTTGGCGCGCGTTTCGTTTGGCTCTTCTTTTTATCCCCAGCTACCTTTGTGATAAAGTTTCTCTGAATCCTAGATGGTATCATGATACAGTGAACTGCTTGTTTTGTGTTTAACTTTCACATCTTCTAACACACAGAGCCAGACGATGCAAACAATGTATGCTGTTGTAGCACAAGAAATTAAGGCTATGCAGCTGGATGCTCACCCTCAAGACTACTTAAATTTCTATTGTCTTGGCAAACGGGAAGAACTACCTGCGGAAATGATTCAGTCGGCAGATGAGAAGGTATTCTGAGAAAATTTTACGTTGTTATTTGGCTTTCTACAGGAAATTTGCTTTCTGAAATTTCTCCTTCTGCTATTAAAATATAGTATTTGTTTCCTTTGGGATAATTAATCTTGACTGATGATGTGAATCATCAATGTAGTATGGTAATACTTCTTTTAGGTCAATACTGACACGTAGTGAAGTTTCACTGATTAACTTAAAAAAAGAAGAGGTAATTACATCTGCACTTTTACCATTTTCTTATATATATATATATATATATATAGGCACAATTGCAAACCACCTAATTAATACAAATCATGCAAACCTAACTCAACCATCCATCTAATCTAATGAATATCTGGTTTCATAAATATCTCGATTGTTTCCTAATCTGATGCATTGTTCATAATGAATGAACCCTGATCATCTTCTATAAATATCTCCATCATAATTAATACCTCATCATTTTTCATAAATATAAGTTTTATGACGATGTTTTGCAAATGATTGTGCCTATATATATATATAATATTACCACAAATGATATATATATATATATATATATATATATATATCCATTCCATTAGACATCCACTCATATCATAATATACCTAAAATGGACATTTGGAGCAATATTCTCCTTTGAGGTGGTATTTATCTTGTTATTAACTGTAGCTTCCTTGGCTTTTTATAATGCTCGACTCCAAATATCATCCAAATCATTCCTGTGAGAAACTGGTGTTGAATAT
>JAWVWS010000949.1:0-25000 GCA_033807775.1 Saussurea involucrata
AGTTAAATGACCGACATATAAACCGGTGTGCAATAAAACATGTTCACGCATTTTTAAACATAAAGCATATAAACTTGCATGCTTGAATTATCTTTCAAAACATGTAACGCAGTAACGTTGCATCAATATATATATGTATATATATATATATATATGTCAATAAAGCATGTAACGTATTATGCAATCCAAATAACACGTGAAACTCATCTAAGGTCCAAAATCCAAGAAACTCGTTCATAAGACTCATTGCCCTCGCTATTGATACTTAATAACGGAACAGATAAATCAATCTTCAAATAATAAACAATACCAACTTATAGCGCCCCGTATCTACTTATGGCTTTATAAGTCTAATCTTAAAGCCCATTTGTGAACATTTATCACAAATATCGAATAGATACCTAAATTTCAATTTTACGGATTAAAAACCTATGGATAAAACCATCTCTTAGATACCATTTCATTTGTATCTTAAACCCCATAATTAATTTAATTAAAATTAATTAAGCTCCCACATGGTTCCAATTTCATCTTGTGCTTCAAACAATAAGGTTACTCTAAAAACATAACATGTGGCATTTATATGAAGAATCAAAGTTAAGGGACTGAGATGCAAATCCTGAAACCTCACTTTTAAAAGAAAAGACGCGTACTCCTTCAACCTTGACTCGATCCGCTCTTGACCCAGATATTTGGATCACTCCCTACCTGATTTACTCAATCAGGTCATTACAACCTCCTCTCTAAATCAATTGGAACCCTAGTCTCCCTCACCTCTTTCACCTCCGCTCGAACCAAGCCTCATATCACCAGACTCCCGCCACCATGCATGTCGGAAACAACCCCATATCCAAATATGTGTTCACAAACCCCAATCTTTCCTCCGACATCATCCTTGTTAAACTTAGTGACCACAATTATTGTGGACTTCTGGAATCAAACCCAACTTACATCGAACATTCCACCACAATCCCCTTGGTCCTTAATCACTACGTCACAACCCTTGTGGTTGGCATTATCGTACTTCATCCGAGTACTTTTGAACATTAATCAAGTACATTTTCAATAAAACGAATGAGGTCAATGCAAAATGGCAATATGTTTTCATATTTGCCCCTCTACATTGGAGGCTGATATTGCGGAAGAGGGGGATAAAGTTAACAAAGACGGAAACTGAATTAATTAATGGTTTTTTGGAAAAGGTTCCCATAGGCACATTTATTAATGTTGTGAGGTGGAGACTCACACATTCGACTATTACAACAACCCTTTGTAACCACTACTAAAAACAAATGTATCATCGACAAAAAAAAACCATCGGAACCAATTACCAACAGTTTTCTGAGACCTTATTGAAGATAAATAAAATTTAAATAAAAAGGGAACCGTCGGTAAAACCTTGGGTAATTAATAAATTTTTTCTGACGATTTTCAGACGACATTTTGAAGATAAATGAGAACTAAAATAATAAATGGTATCGTAGGTAAACTGTCGGTAATTTATAATTTTTCGACGACCTTTTGAAAATAATTTTTTTTAAATAATAAATGGTATTGACGCTAAACGCTCTGTAGTCTATAAATAAAAAAACTAAATTAAATTTGTGATGCCCCGTATCTTATAGCTTTATAATCAATGTGGGATGGGTTGTCATCCAAGGTTGTCACTTAGTTCCACACTTAATTCGGGTTTTGCTCAAGTTTATTAAGAATATTTTTTCTATGCCCAAACATTTCATCCATAATATTCAACCCACTATTATTCATCTTGTACGTGTAGATGTCAAGATGCATATTTTGTGGGGTTTCAAAATCATCGGAGGAAATACCCATTTATCGTTCGTCCAAAATATTATCATCTATCCTTCCTTTTATCATGTGATTGCCAAATTTCCATGATTTTTTTAATCTTCCCCTTTTTTTTTTCTACAAAAGTGTCAATAATATTTTGAGTTTCATTATTTACTTTAAATTGTTGCCTAAACGAGCATTGCTAGTAGTTACTTCCCTCTACATTAGGTGGCCTATTATACAACTTATTGTTATCGGTGACCGATATTGACTTTATAGTGCGACTAGATTTCTTTGACTCTTTCTCTTTGTAGTTACGATGACCAACTCTCCCACATCGATTAAAGATGTAGAAATGAAACTTATAAAATGATCTCGTTTTGTGTGTAAAATTTATTGCTCACTTCCCGGAGTTCATTCTCCGGGCAACTCCGTTTAACCGGTGGATTCCTTCCAACCTACTTCTTTTGTCAAGCCCTGGTAAGGTTCTTCGCTTTGCATCGAATTAAACCACATGCTCCACCGCTTGTGCGGGCCCCCGTCAATTCCTTTGAGTTTCATTCTTGCGAACGTACTCCCCAGGCGGGATACTTAACGCGTTAGCTACAGCACTGCACGGGTCCATCGTTTACGGCTAGGACTACTGGGGTATCTAATCCCATTCGCTCCCCTAGCTTTCGATTATTGCAGGTTGATCTCTCGGTTTCGTTATGTTGCATATAATGAGATATGATAAATTTGCATCCTCAATTTTCTCAATGGTTTTCAATTATCAAAGTTGTTGTATGCTTGAAACTTCAAAACGAAGCGATCTGTGATATTAAATTCGATTAAAACAGTGTGAAATCCAAGATTGATCATGAATTTTTTTAAAACTTCGAAGAACACATTCGACCAGCACATCAACAAGAACAATGAATTGTTAGTGTTTTTAACATCTGAAAGTTGGAATCTATTTGAAATACATAGAAAAATTGATCTGGAAACATCAAAACATTCCTATTACAATACAAATGTAGATCGACCAACTTTTATGATGAACATCGAACATATCACCATGAACAACTCACTGTTTGACTAAAAAAATCTAAAAAACACAGATTTGTTGATGAGATTTGATTCCGGAAGATGTAAACAACTCTAAAATGTACATACGAACTGATCTTTGTGAACAAGAAACGATTCAAACACAAACAAATGATGAAATCGATTGAGAAATTTCGAAGAGCACGATTTTTCAAAAAAATTGAGTTTTGAACAAAAATCGATTCCAAAATAAAAATTTGATTGAAACAAAAGATTTAGAATGATAAACTAACAATCAAATCACCAAAACAAACACAAATTCAATCTAAAAAGATCAAATCCTTGATAAATTTCAAAAAAGTGTCAAAAGCTCCAAAATTGTTCAAATCTTCAACATTTTGACGAAATCGTTCGAATCGATGCACAAATTAACTCTGGTAGGATCTGACACCAACTGTGAACTCAGATAACAATGATGAATTCTAGATCTTGTATAGATTGAGAGAGAAATACAAGTATTGGAATGAGATCTACTTTCCCTCTCTAGAGTCATCTCTCTACAAGCTCTCTCGCTATGGTTACAATGACACGTCCTCTAACCCAACACCCTTACACAACGGTATTTATACCTTTCACTCTCACATTCCTTTACATTGACTTTGACCTCCACATACAAGACTTTGACTATATTTGACTATTAAAATTATATATAAATCTTAAATACATTTTGGCACTAACACATCGCATTTCAATATGTGACTTGGAACCATGATCTAGAGGGGCATGGCACACAAGGAGGTATAATATCCGGTTTTTGTACATCTTTTTTCTAGTATAATCTATTTATTCTTATTATCATATACCCATAAAACTCTATTAGTTTATTAATTTTTCCTTCTCGGATTGTAATTTATTGCACGTATATTCATAATATTGATATGAACATCGTAGATCATACATAAGATCTATGTTCTAAAAACGCACCATGGCACCGAGGCGCAGCCTAGCCTCCACGTTATACCCCTTGGCGTCGAGATAACGCGTGGAACTTGTTATGGACCGCCATGGCGCATTATGGCATGGCACGCCTTGGCACGTTATGCCGCCATGGCCCGTCATGTTAAACCCTATAGCTAAAACCGATGAAGATAGGCGTCATCTTTGTACGGTTCATTGTGTCAGCGGGGGTTCATTGTGTCAGCCGAGGCTCCACCAGCCGATTGTGATTCCTTCATCAACCATTTTCGTGTCTACAAAGATGAAGTATGTCAATCGCATTTTGATTTTGTTGTCAAATAGAAATTATAACCCATTATAGTTAGAAAGAAAATCCAAACAGTAAAATAGAAAATACAAGAAAATGTTTTGATCTTGACCTTATGTATTACTCTTTAGGTTCTTTATTTGAACAATGATAAATGTATGAAAAAACAAAACGATCTTCTGAAATTTCAATTATGTGATATGGAACTTCATTTATATTGTATGATTTTAATGAGTGGATGGTTATTATTTATATATATTGATGGATGTCGGGTCCACCAAATAATAGTTCCAAACAAACACACGACTTTACAACCAAAATTGCAAAAGTGGTAAGTTGGGTCGAATACACAGAGACTCGGTTCTAACGTATTTTATACCGAATCGACAAGTACGAGGTTTGTACACTTAGAAGTAACTATAAAAAGGGGGGTTGTTGGTGCAAGAAAGTAACATAACAAATTTAAAACGAATTTAAAACAATTTAAACGGAAATGAATTCAACTTTGGGTAGCAAATGCAAATGCAATTCCATTCAAAAGTTGTATCATTGACGATGTAAACGATTATCGCAACTACTTTAATTGAACCGTTTATAATTGTTAAAAAGCTCTAACAACCAATTTCATCATACATGGCATTTAAGAGGAATAAGCTCTCCTATCAAACCTTAGTATGTATCTAGCCTCAAACAAGCTCTAGAAGGCTTATTTCATACTATCATGAAAAAACTAATGGAACCCGGATCCGGACATATTAACACATAAACTCGGTTAATATAATTTTGCCGCTGCTGCTGTGTTCACGACCGAATGAAGGTCGGGTTTTTTTCTTTCTGAACTGGCTTGCATTCTCACATCTTTTTCCTCTTTTTTCTTTCACTTCGTGGGCTTCACATGGGCTCGACATTAGCAATAAAAAAGAGAGATTTAGTTTCTTTTTCTTTTTCCTCTCTTGGTGTCGCTGCCAACAAACACAAGGTCTAAGATATATAAAAAAACTTTTTTCCTTTTCCCAAACTAATTAAGGCACACACATAAATATATATTTTCCTTTATTCCAACAAATAAAAATATTAAAAGATTTATATTTCTTTTTCACTTTTTATTTATTTACAAATAATAAAATACTAAAACATAATTTAATAGGGGTATTGACACTAATTTTAGGGTATTTTTGATATAAAAGTATGTAAATTCGGCACTTATCAAATTCCTCCACACATTCATCATTGTCCGTCCCGACAATGACTTAAGTTAGCATGTAGTGATCGAAATGAATCAAACGAGAGTGTTAACATATATATAGCACATCATGAACTCGAGATTTGCGACTTACCATCATTTGTAGCACATACCAATTAAAAAGACATAAGCTAATCTTGAGAACTCTCACGAAAAGTGACTAAGTACCTTACACCAACGGAGAAATCGGCTCTTCAACCATGAAACTTTATTTCCACAAAGGGCTTTCATATCTATTTATTGATGCATAATTCCCTTTGGATGATAGGAATAAAGATGAAACGTTTATAATCGACCATATCATCTGTTAATGCTAAAAATCGTCCAAAGGAAGATTTAAAGACGATGTGGAGCTTTAACAACTAAAGAAAGGAATCTCGCGACAAATCATACGACGGGTAAATAAAAAGGAAAAGAGACAACATAATTTAGTGACGCGGAAAACCCTGTCGATGGTAAAAACCGCGGTTGACAGTAGATGTCGACGATGCACTATGGTCGTCAAACAGGGACGACGTTGGGGTGATCAAAAACCCAAAAACCCGAACTACCCGACCCGGTCCGAACCCGAAAAACACCATAAACTGAAAACCCGATTATCCGATACCCGATACCCAATTTTTTCCCCAGGTTCGTAGGGTTGGGTTGGGGTCACGGTCCATCCACCCGATCTGACACGAGAAATTTATTTAAAATAATTTTTTTTAGAAAATATATATACATAATACCTCTTATTCTAAAATCTTAATACCAGAAATCGATTTAATCTCTATTCTAACCTAATCGAATCGAGTGATGGAATGAGCCATCGAGGAATCGACGAGATTTGCCATCGCCGCCGCTCACCGCTCACCGCTCACCGCTCACCGCTCACCGCTCACCGCTCACCGCTCACCGCTCACCGCTCACCGCTCACCGCTCACCGCTCACCGCTCACCGCTCACCGCTGGTATTACTACAAGTCCACCACCACCGAACGTGAGTCTTCCACCGCTCATCGCCGATGGGCTGCTGGTAGCCTGGTACGATTCTAAGTTTCTAACTTCTAAGTCTCTAAGATTCCTCAGAGGGATTAATGGATTTGCAAATTTGTTTCACTAATTCTTCATTACTTTTTTAGAAGTCAGTCCAGATTTCAATCTTTCATTACTTTTTTAGATTTCAATCTTTCATTACTGTTTCATTACCTAATTAAGTAATTATGATTTATGTATAATGTTTTCTTCCAACTTCCAAATCCAATTTATGGTACTTGGTAGATAGTTCATACTTTCGTACTTGTCTGTGAAATTGTGGTACTTAGTAGATACTTCATACTTTCAAAGTATAATTACTTATTTACTTTTATATCTTATGTATAAATTATAATTAGTTTAGATTGTGGTCACTGACTCATTGGTATTTGGTATTTTGGTAGAATTATAATACTGAGTTACTGGTCTGGAGTGTGGATTAAGTATTAACATTTAACACACGATAATTTGAATTTTGGTATTATACACGATTACACGTTATTCACTTATTTGAATCTTAATTAATATATGATTTATCATCTTAATTACTTATTACTTAATTAAGATCTTAGTCCCTTCGACCCTTTTTCTATCTAATTATTAACACTTCCATGGTTTAATACTTTAATTAATACATGATTTATCATCTCAATTATTAATTTGATAGATTTGGATGTCTCAATCGCAAGGCGATAGTAGTGCACCGCCACCACCTGAAACAAAAAAACGTAAAGCTACGGAAAAAAGGTCAACTTATTGGGAGCACCTTGAAGAAGTTTTAGATGACCACGATAATACCATCAAAGCAAAGTGCAAGTATTGTGCAAAAGTATATGCAGCCGACCCTAAAAAAGCACGGGACTTCCTCCCTAAAAAACCATGCCCTTTCATGCCTTAAAAACCCTCAAGCAAAACAGACTAGACAGTCCATGTTAGCATTTGCTTCAAATTCTGAAAATGAAAGTGTGTTGACTAATTGGGTCTTTAATCAAGATGGGGTTAGGAAAGCAACCGCTAAGATGATCGTTACAGATGAACTACCTTTCAAGTTTGTAGAGGGTAGGGGGTGGAGACAATGGGTTCAAGAAGCGTGTCCTATGTTCAAAATACCGTCTAGATGGACAATTAATAGAGACATATTCACCATTTATTATGAAGAGCGGAATAGCCTTACAAAGTTTTCTAAGGAACACTCACAGCGGCTTAGCTTAACCACAGACAATGACTTAAGTTAGCATGTAGTGATCGAAATGAATCAAACGAGAGTGTTAACATATATATAGCACATCATGAACCCGAGATTTGCGACTTACCATCATTTGTAGCACATACCAATTAAAAAGACATAAGCTAATCTTGAGAACTCTCACGAATAGGAAGATTAAAACAACACTCAATTCACTCTTGGGTTCAAGTGTATCACTCAAACCGTCACTACACTAGCATGTACCTACCATAATCTTGAAAAGTCTCTCACTCTTCACTACTTGGATAATATACATGCATATAAATCAAAAGGACTTTTATGGTGTAATGTAAAATAAGGCTTTGGGTAACGTAGGGATAAAATTTGGGAAGAAAAGTGACTAAGTACCTTACACCAACGGAGAAATCGGCTCTTCAACCATGAAACTTTATTTCCACAAAGGGCTTTCATATCTATTTATTGATGCATAATTCCCTTTGGATGATAGGAATAAAGATGAAACGTTTATAATCAACCATATCATCTGTTAATGCTAAAAATCGTCCAAAGGAAGATTTAAAGACGATGTGGAGCTTTAACAACTAAAGAAAGGAATCTCGCGACAAATCATACGACGGGTAAATAAAAAGGAAAAGAGACAACATAATTTAGTGACACGGAAAACCCTGTCGATGGTAAAAGTTGCGGTTGACAGTAGATGTCGACGGTGCACTATGGTCGTCAAACAGGGACGACGTTGGGGTGAGCAAAAACCCAAAAACCCGAACTACCCGACCCGGTCCGAACCCGAACAACACCATAAACTGAAAACCCGATTATCCGATACCCGATACCCAATTTTTCCCCCAGGTTTGTAGGGTTGGGTTGGGGTCAGGGTCCATCCACCCGATCTGACACGAATATCCGAAATTTATTTAAAATAATTTTTTTTAGAAAATATATATACATAATACCTCTTATTCTAAAATCTTAATACCAGAAATCGATTTCATCTCTATTCTAACCTAATCGAATCGAGTGATGGAGTGAGCCATCGACGAGATTTGCCATCGTCGCCGCTCACCGCTCACAACTTGTATTACTACAAGTCCACCACCACCGAACGTGAGTCTTCCATCGCCCATCGCCGATGGGCTGCTGGTAGCCTGGTACGATTCTAAGTTTCTAACTTCTAAGTCTCTAAGATTCCTCAGAGGGATTAATGGATTTGCAAATTTGTTTCACTAATTCTTCATTACGTTTTTAGAAGTCAGTCCAGATTTCAATTTTTCATTACTTTTTTAGATTTCAATCTTTCATTACTGTTTCATTACCTAATTAAGTAATTATGATTTATGTATAATGTTTTGTTCCAACTTCCAAATCCAATTTATGGTACTTGGTAGATAGTTCATACTTTCATAGTTGTCTGTGAAATTCTGGTACTTAGTAGATACTTCATACTTTCAAAGTATAATTACTTATTTACTTTTATATCTTATGTATAAATTATAATTAGTTTAGATTGTGGTCATTGACTCATTGGTATTTGGTATTTTGGTAGAATTATAATACTGAGTTACTGGTCTGGAGTGTGGATTAAGTATTAACATTTAACATAGGATAATTTGAACTTTGGTATTATACACGATTACACGTTATTCACTTATTTGAATCTTAATTAATATATGATTTATCATCTTAATTATTTATTACTTAATTAAGATCTTAGTCCCTTTGACCGTTTTTCTATCTAATTATTAACACTTCCATGGTTTAATACTTTAATTAATACATGATTTATCATCTCAATTATTAATTTGATAGATTTGGATGTCTCAATCGCAAGGCGATAGTAGTGCACCGCCACCACCTGAAACAAAAAAACGTAAAGCTAAGGAAAAAAGGTCAACTTATTGGGAGCACCTTGAAGAAGTTTTAGATGACCACGGTAATACCATCAAAGCAAAGTGCAAGTATTGTGCAAAAGTATATGCAGCCGACCCTAAAAAAGCACGTGACTTCCTCCTTAAAAAACCATGCCCTTTCATGCCTTAAAAACCCTCAAGCAAAAGAGACTAGACAGTCCATGTTAGCATTTGCTTCAAATTCTGAAAATGAAAGTGTGTTGACTAATTGGGTCTTTAATCAAGATGGGGTTAGGAAAGCAACCGCTAAGATGATCGTTACAGATGAACTACCTTTCAAGTTTGTAGAGGGTAGGGGGTGGAGACAATGGGTTCAAGAAGCGTGTCCTATGTTCAAAATACCGTCTAGATGGACAATTAATAGAGACATATTCACCATTTATTATGAAGAGCGGAATAGCCTTAAAAAGTTTTCTAAGGAACACTCACAGCGGCTTAGCTTAACCACAGACACTTGGATATCCGTGCAATGGATCAATTATATGTGCATAACTGCACATTATTTTGATGTCCAATGGAGATTGAACAAAAAGATAATATATTTTGTGCCAATCCAATCGCATAGGGGGGATGCAATAGCCAAAGCTTTAGAAGTGTATTTGGTTGACTGGGGCATCAAAAACATTTCTACCATCAAAGTAGATAATGCATCTAGTAACTATGTTGCCATAGGGTTCTTGAAAAGTAAGCTTGTATATTAGGGGTGTTCATCTGTTAGGGCATAACACTTACATATGAGATGCGTTGCACATATTTTGAATTTGGTTGTCTAAGATGGTAGATTCGTCGGTTAGGAAGCTTAGAGATACTGTTAGGTGGGTAAGGGGGTCACCGACTAGGTTGTTCAAGTTTAGAGAACTTGCTACTTTACTTGGGGTGGAAGAAAGAAGTTCTCTTTGTCTTAATGTTTCTACTAGATGGAACTCAACCTACATGATTCTCAGGAATGTCATTCCTTATATAACCGTGTTTGAAGCATATGACGGACATGATGCCTCGTTCAGGATAGATTTGGGTGATTCTGTGCTTGCGGATTATGATTGGGTGTATTTAGAGAGCTTCGTAACCCTTTTGAAGACCTTTTATGAGATGACGCTAAGAATCTCAGGCTCTCTGTATATCACTTCCAATTGTTACTTAACCGAGGTATGTGATTTGGGGTTCTCGCTTATGCAGATGATTGCTTCTCAGAATTTAACGGAAAAGGTACAACTATTTATTATGTAATTTTACATTGTTATAGTTTATTTATATTACATATTTACATTGACTGATTTTTTTTATACACAGAATATGAGTCTGAAAATGAAGGAGGATTTTGATAAATACTGAGATGATCCGGAGAAGATGAACTTGGTAATTTTCTTTGCCAATGTTTTGGATCCAAGAGATAAAGTTGAGTACATGCCATCCCAATTCTGTCAATTGTTTGGTGAAGAAAGAGGTGAAGCATGTTTTAGTAAGGTAAAGTTTCAACTCACTTCTTTGTTTAAAGATTATGTGCAAGAGTTTTCTGAACCTTCTCAATCCCAATCCCAATCACAATCACAATCACAATCGTGAATTTGACCTTGAAATCGTTGATAGAAAACGAACCAGCAACCAAGTAGCCGACCATCTGTCCAGGCTCGAGAAGATAGTGACCACTGCGAAACCCATTCGGTTCAGGAAAGTTTTCCCGATGAACAATTGTTAGCTGCCCAACATCATGACAATGGTATTCCTTGGTACGCAAACTTTGCAAACTTTTTGGCATGAGGACTAAAACCCCACGGGATGAGTGAACAACCATTTAAAAAGTTTTTACACGATACCCGACAATATGTTTGGGATGACCCCTTCTTGTACAAGATAGGAACGGACCAAATATCGAGGTGATGTATCCACGAAAGTGAGCAGCATAAAATACTTCTCGGTTGTCACACATCCCACTACGGTGGCCACTTTGGTGGAAACCGCACTGCTGCAATAATATTGTAGAGTGGGTTCTTCTGGCCCACTGTGTTCAAAGACTCATATGAATTTGAAAAAAATGTGAACAATGCCAGTGAACCAGGAATATATCTCAAAAGAACGAACTGCCTCTCAATAACATTCTAGAGGTAGAGCTTTTCGATGTGTGGGGGATCGATTTCATGGGTCCTTTCCTAAACTCCAACAACAATTTTTATATATTGGTTGTGGTGAACTATGTTTCAAAATGGGTTGAGGTTGTTGCATGTCACTCCAATGATGCAAATATTGTGGTGAAGTTTTTACAAAAAAATATTTTCACAAGATTTGGAACACCACGTGCATTAATAAGTGTCGAAGGAACCCATTTTGTAAATAAAGTCATGAGTACGGTCCTTGCAAAGTATGATATACATCATAGAGTGGCCACTGCTTACCACCCACAAACCAATGGTTTGGCCGAACTCTCAAATCGAGAGATCAAAATCATTTTAGAAAAGTTCGTTAAACCACACCGGAAAGATTGGTCAACCAAACTCGATGACTGTTTATCCCACTTTTGACTCAACAATGATATATCAACCTCAAACAATTAAAAACAGAGTATGAATCAGTGTAAGTGGAGAAGCGTTTTTGCAAACGGGTTGAGATGATTTATGGTAGATTACACACAGAAATAGGAGAATAAAGCTGTAAATAACAAGATTATAGCTCAATAATTCATCTCTATTTGATTCTTCAAGATTACACCAAGAACACCATGAAGTGCGTGTTGACAGATATATTCTCTAAGATGGTGTGTGTTGTGATATTGTTACATGAAAAGGTCTGTGTGTATCCCAGATTAACAATCAACAAAAATCAGTAATAGTGTCACAAATCTCATTTTGATTAGTGAACAGAAAGCTTTGGAAGTAGCCGTACAATACAATAGGTAATCAAAATAGTAATATGATCATTAACCCCTAATCTAGGTTTAAGCTATCTATTTATATCCAAGAAAGGATATTATAAGATATGTTAATTATGGTCCCTATACTTCTATTCCACTAACATGAGACCTAACAATCTCCCCCTTGGAATTGAAGTTCGATCTCACGCCAGTTAGGGACATATCTCTTTCGAATAGCGAACAAGATCTCGAAGTGCCGAATGGATTTCCTGAACTCTAGCCTTTCTTCATTCGCTTTGAGAAGCTCTTTGGCAAGATACTTTCGGATGTTAGCATAGTTCTCTGACGAATCTCTTTCTTCTTCCTCAATGATCTTCTCGAGCATGTTCTTTATCTTCAGCAGCGTTCCCTCACTGAACTTATGCACCTCTCTGATCCTTAAGAATCTTTTCTTTCTTTTGCCATTCAGATACACAATCCCTGTTTCTGGTTTTCGCAGGAGCGTATGTACATGTACGTCTTCAGAATCGGGAAGATTCAGATTAGGCTTTAGAATGTTGATCTTCTTCTAATTGCTTTCCAACCCAACTGAAAGTCGTTGATGTACGCGAGAGTGATGGTGCACTTCATGAATCTTTTTATCGTCTCGAGGGCTTTGGTGTATGGCAACGATCTGATTGTTCGGGTCTTCAACTCTTTAAGTAGAACCGAGAAGTCATTCAGGTTCAGATGTCTGAAGTCGGCTTCCAAGAACACCCATTCTATTCCGTCGTCCCATTTAACCATAAAGATTGGGAACCATACCCTTAGAACTTTATCTGACACGATCCACACTATTTCGGTTATTCTGTGACAATTGTGGACTTCGTGTACCATTCTTCTTCTCTTCATGACTTCCAAATATTGTGACCGCATTGGATCTTTGAAAAAGGAGACCCCATGACACATAACCGGGTCAAGAGGCCTGATCCAGTGGGTAAATATCTTCTTCTGTGATTCCTCCAAGTATGGTACCTCGATCCGGACTCTTTCCCAACGAGCTGGTTGAACAGGTTGGGGTGGAGCCATTTTCGAGTATGCAGTTGGAAGTTTCGAAGTACCTGTAGTATCGTGTATATCGTGCTGAAGGATAGATACCTGTTCGCTCTGAAGGAGGAACTAGTCGTAGTCGTCGTCGTTCATGAGTTCGTCTTCATCAAAGAAGTTCCACAGAGCATCTGTCTCGGATTGGATGGCTAGCACGGCTTTCTCTCTCCATTCTCTTTCTAATTCTGGATTGCCATCAGAGTCCTCATCAATTAAATCTAGGACTGGCCTTTCTGGAACCGTCAGCAATAGATCATCTTCTGGTTGACCCTCGGGCTTTTCAACCGTTGGGTCTGCTGACTCTGGCACTGATTCTCTGACCGATGTTGAGAGCTCCATATCCTGAACCATTTCTGAGTCGTCGGGCTGTTGATGTGGTTCAGGTTCGACTGGAGTGACGGTTGAAGGTTCTTTCGTTGAAGTTGACAACTCGGTCAGTCTAAGTCGTTTCTCCCCCTCATGTTGGTCAGGATCCTCCTGATCATCATGTCTTCGTTTGGAGCCCTGTGCCTGACCCTTACACGTGTCTTCTAAGCTGACAACCCTCTCGGATAGAGTTTTGAGGGTTTTCTTGACTTCGATTAGAGTGGTGGTAAGTGTATCAAGCTTGGAGTTGATTTGGGCTTGTGGATCAGTTGGAGTGATTGGGGGAGGTGGTTGGGATTGTGAGCCAAGTAGACTCACTAAATTGACTTCTGATGAGGCGTCGATGTTGGATTGTGACAAGAGCTTGTCGAGGAGTGCAGCTTTGAGCGCCTCGATGCTCATGTTCTGCAGGTTTGGGGTAGGGTGAGGTAGTCTGATCTGTGGTTGCGTAGGGGGAACTTCTAAAGCTACTGCCTTGCCCATGATAGACCTTCTTATAAACACCAACCCATCTGAAAGCTTTTGTAAAATCCCTGTTTGGACAGCCTTTAAGGCGTCGTCCATGGTTTCCTTGGAGACGAACTCCAGGGTAATAACACATGGAGCACTTAGCCTCCCAGTTGTAGAAACTACGGTGGATTGCACCGCAGTACCGCATGCGCTCACGATTGGCTTGATGATAGCCATGGCAGGTCTTCCACCCTGTTCTTGCAAGCTACTAAAGGTAGACTTACTTTGGGTGTTTCGGTCGAGTCACGAAGAATCTCGACGGTAGAAGTAGATATAACCGGTGTCCTAGCCAAAGAAATGATATCTTCAAATGGATCTAGACTCGTATGTGCGCCCAAAGAAGTCGAGAACCGGGGCTGGTGTTCTCTTGTTTCAACAACGGAACTCTCCAAGTGAGAGACCGGTGGCAGTTGTGCTATATCCCCATGCGAAGTTGAAACAGTTTCCTTTTGTGAGGATACTGAGTGGCTAGGTGGGGTGTGCAAATGTGTCGCTAGGCCCACAACGTCTTGATCAATACCCTGTCGCAACGGATGCGACGGGGTAGTAGATGTGGCTGTCTGGCTAGGTGGAGGCTGGTTGGGAGCAACCTGAGTAGATTGCTCCATCACTCATTCACTCTTGTTCTTTTTCTTACTCCTCCTTTCACGCACATGCTCACTTTCTTTTTCTTTTTCAACTATAACACCCTCAGCTCTCATTTTCCCTCCAGATATGGCTTCGGTTTGGGGTGTGGGATCATCGTCGTTGTCGTTCGACCCAGTAGACTCAGACCCTGACTCAGAACCGGATTCTGACCCTGATTCGGATTTCGACTCCAAGCCAGAGGCGGACTCGGAAGCTGATACGGAAGCTGAGCCGGACTCAGAGCTAGAAAAGGAGGTTGCCTCTTCTTCGGCTTGTTCACGTGAAATGCCTTCTACTTCCATCTCGTGCAATTCTGGATCGTCGTCTCGAGGTGGCGTAGGTGCACGTGGTGGAGTGGGTGGGTTCCCTGACGAGCTAGCAACATGTGTTGACCTACCGACACTGTCCACGCCTGTTCCCCTCACAATATTTTCTCTCGTCACGCCCTGGCCAGGAGCCCCTGCTCGCCGGACCCTTCCGCCTCTAGTGCGTGGACCCTCACGTCTCTCGGGACGCGCTCCTTGGATAGGTCTTGCCGGATCTGGCTGGACCATCGGAGTGTCTATGTTGTTCTCACGCCTATACGCGATCACACTCAGTACCGACTGGTCTACGATAGCTAGCAAGTCATTAGGTATTAACATAGGGACTAGGTCCGGGATCACCTGCTTGTTCTCGACCCTGGTCATTTTAGTTGAAAGAAGTACCTCATGATCGGCGCATCGAGGGATCGTCGGGTCCATCGCCATGAAAATAGCGACGATCACCTGTAGAAATCTTAGGAACGACAGGAACGTGAGGCGTTTGTTGCCTTGCTTCTTCTGGACCTTCTCGATTAGCTCAGTTCATAGGATTGACGCGTAGTTGATGTGTCGGCTGTATACGACGCCATGTAACAGTCGGAGCAGGTTGACGGTCGTCTGATCTATTCCCTTATTGATCGATGATAAACACCTGTTCAATATCGTGAACAAGGTGTACCATACTGGCTGGAGATGTATTCTTGAGAAGTGCGAAGGTTGGTTGAGCGCGACATCATATCTGAGGGTGCGCAGATCCCGGCAGAGGACGACATCAGAAACTAGAGCGTCGTAGGCAACTCGTCCTGGAATAGTTGTTGCTTCCGGTAAATCAAGAATTTGGCAGAAGATATCTCGCGTAAGTAGCACCTGGGAGTCGCCAATACGACTTTGGAGGTCGAAGCTTTGGCCGAGTGCGATGGTTGTGAGGGATCTCCAGGGTTGGTGTACATACACTGTCGGAACTGGAGCGGTGGCCGTCAATGCGCGACTAAGTGCGTGGCACTTGAGGATTTCCATGATTACTGGGCATTGGCAGATAATGCTGGATGCGTCGAGATGGAATGTGTTCGCCACGAGCGGTAGGTTTGGACCTACTAGAAGTAACGAAGCTTCGTCTTGGGGTGGATTCGGTTGTGCCATGATCGTACCTGTTTAAGACCAAAAGGTGTTGAGTGTTCATGGCTTGGATAACTCAAAAACGTGTCTTGGGGCTCGTATTCTCGGATTTGGAAAATCGAGAGTCGGAGACAGTCCGAAACAGGTCACTACGCGGGTCTTGACGAGCCAGGAGTGAGTTTACACCTTTAAATAGGACACAGAGTACCAAATACCATTTGAAAATCAATAGAACAGTACTCCCGGTTTGTATATATCCGGATACGGTGTGGAATCCGGAATCACCCAGATCCGGTGTGGAGTACGGAACCCAAAGGGATTCGGAACCGAAATAGGAACCGTAACCTAAAGGGAATCCGGAAATGGAATTGGAACCGAAACCCTAGGGAATCCGGAACCTATAGAGACCGGATCCGGAACTCGAAATTCCGGAGGCAAATAGTGATTGGATCCGGAACTCAAAAGTCCGGAAGCAAATAGAGACCGGATCCGGAATTCTAAATACCGAGACATGGAACCGGAACACATTCCGGAACGAACATCTTTCGGAACCGATACAGGACTTCAATCGGGACAAAAACAAAACAGAACTCAAAATCGATCAAACATTGATGCAAAATCGATGGGAAACGTCGATTAAACCACTTGTTTTGGTTATGATTTCAAGTGAATAAGATCGATTTGAGTCGAAAGTGGCGAACCGAAGGGTTCTAAACCCTAAAAGTGTCGTTCGATGTGTAATCGATGAAATCAATCGATTTCGAGGCTGTTTTGACCGATTTGTTGTTTCTAGATCGATCCATTGAGTTTAGATTACATGCTTGATGAGTCGGAATGAAGATCGGAGCCTGAAAACTGCAAGTAGCCTAGTTGAGAGCACAAAGATGGTTTAGGAGAGAAATGTCGCGAAGAATTTGAAGTTGCGGGAATTAGGAGGGAAAAACCGGTATTTATATCGGTCGATACTGGAAGTGAATCCGGTACCGGGTGCCTTAACTCTCCCGGTTCCAACTTTGTCTCAACTTTTGGAAATTGGCGAAACTTAACCTTGAAGTTTAAAAAACCTTTAAATTAACCCTGAAATTCAAGAAATTACACTCTAGCCCCTCAGGTTTTAAAATTTCACTTTGGACTCTCAGGTTTAAAATTGACACATTATCCCCTAAACTTTTCAAAAACAACTCTCCCCCTCAACTTTTCAAAATAACAACCACTTAAGAGTCAAGCAAAAACAAGAAAAACTCCCCTTTAAACTTGATAATTAGACAATGCCCCCCCTTGATTTGTCAAACTGACACCTCTACCCCTCAAGTTTCCAAAAATAGCAACTCTCCCACAACCAAAGACAAAGGACATACCTTGAGGACTCGACTTTCGAAGGAACACCTTGCAGAACATACGGTTAGTAGAACGCGAAATAAATAGAAAAACAAAGACAAGACTAAAGGAATTAAAGAAGCATGCAGAAAACTAAAAAACGCAAGAAACACTGAAACGTAAATACAGAGTACACGTCACCGATGTGCTTGAAACACCTAAACTACGCTGCGAGAAAAGTGTAATTGATTAAGGTACAGTTATCCCGTAGTGAAGAAAAGGTGTGACAAGTACAACAGGGACTCAAACTTTCAAATTGAGCATAACCAGCTTGGACACGAGTTCATTGAACCGTTTTTCGTCCAAAGCCTTGGTAAACAGGTCTGCCAGTTGATTTTCTGTACTTACGAAGTAGAGTTCCACCGTACCTCGTTCCATATGGTCTTTAATAAAATGGTAGCGCATGTCAATATGCTTTGTCTTCGTATGTTGGACCGGATTGCTCATGATTGCGATAGCACTCTTGGAGTCACAGTAGATCGGGATGTTCGAGTAGTTATACCCGTAGTCCTTCAGTTGCATGCGCATCCAGATAACTTGGGAGCAGCAACTAGCCGTGGCCATGTACTCCGCTTCCACCGTGGAGGTGGAGACGCAAGTCTGCTTCTTGGATGCCCAACTAACCAACTTATCGCCAAGGAACTGGATGTCACCCGTGGGGCTCTTCCGGTCGAGCATACTTCCCGCGTGATCAACATCAGAAAACGCTGTGAGTTTGAAATATGTGTCCTTAGGATACCAAAGGCCAATATTAGGAGTACCTTTTAAATAACGAAGAATACGCTTAACTGCTATGAGATGGGACTCTTTTGGCTTAGATTGAAATCTAGCACACAAAAAGGTAGAAAACCTTATGTCTAGCCTACTTGCCATTAAATACATCAACGAACCTATCATTCCCCTATAGGTAGTAGTATTCACATCGTTTTCGTCAGGATCGGCGTGTAACTTCGTACCCGATGACATTGGAGTCTTCATGGGTGTACACTGTTCCATCTTGAATTTCCAAAGAATATCCGCGATGTACTTAGATTGATTGATGAATATCCCGGTCGACAGTTGTTTAACTTGAAGACCGAGAAAGAAATTCATCTGACCCATCATACTCATTTTAAAATGGGCTTTCATGAGGACCGGAAATTTGTAACAGTATTGTGGGTTCGTAGAGCCGAAAATAATGTCATCGACATAGACTTGAATTAAAATTAAGTCCTCACCTTCCCTTTTGATGAAAAGGGTTGTGTCGATCTTACCTTTCGAGAAACCGGAATTGGTGAGAAAAGTAGATAATTCGCCATACCATGCCCTCGGTGCTTGCTTGAGTCTGTACAGTGCTCTGTCGAGGCGATACACATGATTGGGATGATCTTGACTGACGAACCCTTCGGGATGAGAGACGTATACTTCCTCCTTGAGTTTGCCGTTAGAAACGCCGTCTTCAAATACGGTGAAGTTTTTGTGAGCGGCGTACACGAGGAACATCCGAATAGCTTCGATTCGGGAAACTGGTGCGAACGTCTCTTCGTAGTCGATCCGCTTTTGTTGTCGATACCTTTTTGCTACCAAGCGAGCCTTGTTCCGAACCACGATCCCGTTCTCGTCCTTCTTGTTCTTGAAAATCCATTTCGTTCCAATAATGGTCTTGTTTTTCGGGCGAGGGACCAGGCGCCATACTTTGAGGCTTTCAAATTCGTTCAGCTCCTCTTGCATGGCCATTATCCAGTTCGGGTCGTGTAAGACGTCTTTAACCGTCGCAGGTTCAACGTTTCTGAGGAAGATGGAGAAGAGGCACTCATTTCCCGTAGCCGCCCGTTTTTGTGTGTTGCTCAGAAGTACAGGGGCACCTTCGTCTTCGGTTTCCGTCAGTGCTCTAGTCTGAACGAGAGCAGACGGATCTCCAATGATTTTCTCAGGTGGGTGCGCTCGAGTTCACTTCCGCGTGTGAGGTAGCGGGTCCGTAAGAGGTTGAGAATTGTCAGCATCGATGTAGGAGCCTAAGGGTAAGTTTTGAACTGCTTCTAGGGATGGAACCGAATATAATCGGATGACGGCCGCAGGTTGGGAAACAACATCAGTTGACGAAGATTCGGCGGTTGCGTCAGTACTATTGCTTGTTCCGGGGGAAGACGAAGTGGGTTGAACCACTGGGGATGGAGTCGTGGTCACCGTTGCTGTACTTGATGAGGGTGTCATCTCTATCACAGGGGAAGAGGGCGAGTCCTCCGATGACGTAGTGTTAGGGGTTGGTGGAGGACCAGAGATGTGTTTCGACACCACTACAACTCCATCTACATTCATAGAAGCATCAGTAGATACAGGGGAAAGATGAAAATCATTATAGAAATGTTCAAACAGTAGATCTAACTCAGAAGGATGTGATTTCTACGTATTGGACAACGAAGGATCTACTATCGTGTGCTTAGGTTCCGATATAGAGTGATCAGAAGCCATCACTTCAGTAAGCACGGGTTCTGAACTGGTTCGTTCAGAAGACAAATCGACCAATTCGTCGAAGGTCACATTTATACTCTCAATAACACTCTTAGTCATCTTATTGTGGACTCGGTATGCTTTTGAATAAGTAGAATAGCCTATGAAAATCCCTTCGTCCGCCTTGGGCATGAGCTTACCGAGATCATCTTTGTCGTTCAACACGAAGCACTTGCACCCGAACGCGTGAAAGTAGCTGATATTGGGGTGCGTTTGTTGATGAGCTCGTATGAAGTCTTATTGAAGCGCTTGTGGACGATGAACCTATTCTGAGTGTAGCACGCCGTTGGGATAGCTTCGGCCCATAAGAACATCAAAAGATCGTACTGAGTCAGCATGGTGCGTACCGCTTCCACCAAAGTCGGTTGCGTCTTTCCACCACGCCGTTCTATTGAGGAGTCCTAGCAGCAGAGATGTTGTGTGAAATCCCAGCGGATGTGAGAAAGTCACTTATAATGCGATTCTTGAACTCGGTTCCGTTAACCGTGCGAATCGAGATGACGGTTAGCTGCAAGTTGTTCTGGACTCCCTTCAGGTGGTTGACTTTTACCCTAGGAGTCTCGTCCTTCGAACGGAGGAACTTGACCCAGGTGTATCGCGAGTAGTCATCCACCATCACCAATACGTACTTCTTATGACTTATGCTTTGGACGCGCATAGGGCCGCAGAGATCCATGTGTATCAGCTCTAGAGGTCTGGACATGCTAGGAACCGGCTTCGGCTTGTGTGAAACCTTCTTCATCTTACCCATCTCGCATGCAGAGCAGAGACGTTCTTTTGCAAACCGTAGTTCAGTCATACCCTTGACGAGTCCACCCAACACCAGTTTGTTGATATTCTTGAAGTTCAAATGTGAGAGTCGTCGATGCCACATCCAGTTCTGTTGAGTAGTGGCTTTGGAAAGGAGGCACACGACTTTATCGGTCTTCAAGGAGGCAAGATTGATGGTGTAGAGGTTCGTCCTTCGAGTTCCGGCAAGGATCTCCATTCCGTCGTCGTTATGAATACTGCACCGCTTCGCCTTCAAGTTGACTTCAAGATTCTTGTCGCAGAACTGGCCGATGCTGAAGAGGTTGTGGCCGAGGCCTTCGACGTATAACACACGCTTGATGGTGAGGTTGTCCTAAACGAGGTCGCCATAGCCCATGATTGGGGCTACATTGTCGTTTCCAAATCTGACGTCACCACAGTACTTCTCCTTGAAGTTGGTGAGCAACTCCCGTTTACCAGTCATATGTTTGGAGCATCCGGAGTCTAAAAACCACACATGACCGGGCTGCAAAACAAAATTAAAGTTGTTTAGGTACCCATCTATACATGGGTCCTTGAGTGTTAGGTGCAACACCTTTGATTGTATTTACGAGAAGCATTAGAATTAAAGACATGATATGTACCAAACCAATCAGATGCATGTTTAGACACGACAAAATCATTCAATCCACACAAAGAACAACAAACACAAACACAATCACAAGAAATTTCAATCAATTGCTGAAAAGAGTCAAGTTTAACCGGAAATTCAAAGCCATGGTCAACAGAGTTATTCAAAACAAAACTATGATTGTTGTTATTTTATGCGAAAAAGAATTAAATGATTTGGTCTTCTCTGGTCGTATCTTAGCCTTCATCTCTACCCACTCTTTCCGAACTGCTTTCCCCCGACCCGTTCTATCTGAAATTACATTAGAGTTATTGTCATCGGAGCTTGATTAAAATGGTTGTCTGTTAGAGCTCTTACCGGTTTTAGCACGTTTCTTGGACCAACGTTTAGATTTAGATTTTGAAATGGTCTCGGAAACGGTTTTAGAATTTGAACACTCACCTTTTTCAAAATTAACCGGTGTGGGCATTTTTTCTAAAAGCTGAGTGTGACTAGCAAGCTTCGGAGCAAAATCAACCTTAGAAAAATCATCATCATGACAAGTCGAGGAATTCATAAACTCAGAAAACCGTCGTGCAGAATCAAGCGGGGTTTCGCCATCAAAGTCGGACGAGGAGTTATCCGCAAAAGGATTATCAAAGACTAGAAACAGATTCTTTTTACCAAAATCGGATTGAGTTGCCTTACCTTTATCTTTGTTGCTCAAATCCTTATCATTATTGTCTTTGGACATTCCCATAAATGCTTTACATGAGGAACTATCCGAACACATAGGGGACGAGTCAACCGAGTTAGTTTCAGGAGTGTAAGGCGTCATTGGAGTATCCTTTGGACTCTCCTTAGCCATAATTCCTTTTAAAGCTTTTGCTGACAAGGCGGACAGCTGAGAAGTTAAAATTGCAATCTCGGTTCTATAACTCGCTCTTTCTGAGTCGGATAATGACTCAATTTTGTTCTTTTTGAGCGTTTCTATGGTTGATAAAAGTACAGTCCTTTCGGTTTCAAAAATGATCTTATCTCTCAAAATCAATTCTTCAAGTTAGAAAATTATGTTCTCCAAAATCAGAGGTGGAACATAGTGTTTGAACTCGGATGTATCGTTAGATTCTACATCTGGTGTTGCCGTAACGGGAACCGGAGTTTCCACCATTTTGGCAAGCGAGCAGATGTCGAAGTAATCGTTGGAGAGATAAGGGGTTTTTCTTTTTAAATATGACGCATTTAGCATTTTGTACACGAAAGGAATTTGTATATTTATGTTTTTCCTAGGCGGCTCATCTTCCGATTTAGTGTTATCTTCAGAATTAGTATTACCAATTTTAGGTTTTGCCTCTATTTTTGGTAGAAGTATACCTGTTTTTCGTTTAAGATTCTCTTTCTCCTCATCTTCCGGATATGGCTTAGTCCACTTGATCTTGTACTCAAGATATTTTATTATCTAGGCCCATGAAATTGAATTCATAAAGAGTGAGAACCTTAGACAAGATTTTCTTTAGGTTGCACGGATTATCATATCAGAGTCCCCATTGTAAGTTGTAGTACTTAAATTCCTTTGGTTTGTTCAAGTGGATGGTTTGTTCCGATTGACCAAGTTTGTAAAGTTTGGATTCAAGATCCTTAAGCTTAGTGGTCAACAACTCTGTCTCTTTTTGAACTTTCTCCTGAATAACAACGCTCTTAGAATACTCCTCCTGGGACTTTTCTAACTTTTGTGTATATTCAGATATTTGAGTCTCGAGGATTTCAGCTCTTTTTGAAATGGCCGAGCATTCGGATTGATAGTTATCTATCACACATTTGTCCTTAGCCTTTTCAATAGCCAGTCTATCTATGGTGTTGTATTTGACTTTGGCGTCACCCTCTAACAATGAGATATGGGCATCTTTGGTTTTAACCTTAAGTTTAAAAGAATCTAATGTACGTACCATAACTTGCATCTGATTAATAAGATAAGCATTAGAAGAACCACATACCTGGCATTCGCTTTTGTCCTTCTTCTTTTCGGAAGATTCATCTTTAGATTCGGATTCTTCCGGGTTGAGGCCAGTATAGCACATGTGAGCTTCCTCGTCGTCGTCTTCGTCTTCAGTCAGTTGTAGCCAGTGATCATCATCCACCAGCAGCGCTTTTCCAGCTTCTTTCTGCCTTGACAACAACATTTTGTTCCTGTAGTACTCAGCATTGCGTACTACAGGTTTCTGGCAGTCTTTGGCGAAGTGACCTCGCTTTCCACAGTTGTAACATTTCACTGGTTCATCATCAGCTCGGTCGTCAGACTTTCCTTCAGATCTCTTTCCTTCATCGTTCTTCTTTCTTCCTTCAGCAGACTTGCGCTTGCCTTTGTACTTGTCTTTATAATCACGTCCCTTTGTATTGGTGGAGTAACGTTGGTTGTTGTTTGATGGTTTCTTGAAGAACTTCTTTCTGGCGTACTCCTGGGACAGGAAGGGAACAACTTTCTTTATACTATCAAGATCTGGATCGGAATCACTTTCCGGTTTTGCGTCCTCGTGCTCAGACTCACTCTGAGATTCCTCTCTATATGAACTTCGCTGGACTTGCTTGTCCTTCTTGTGAGACATGAGAGCTAAAGCATCTTCCTTTGTCTTTTCTCCAAACTTCTGATCTCCCATCAGTTCACGAACATCGTCCTCGTCTTGAAGCAACATCTCATAGAGCTCGTGCAGCGGAACACTTTCTAAAGATCGGTTTTGACGAACGTGGAGAACAAATCCCTTCCATTCAGATTGAAGGTTGTTGAGGAACTTGATGTTGCACTCGAGGTTCGTCTTGAAGATGTTGTTCTTGTGCAGGTCATTGAGGAGTGTGCAGAAGCATTCGTAGGTTTCAGTGAGTGATTCCCCTCGTTTGGCTTTAAAGGCTTCATATCGAGTGAGGCAGTTGGTTATCTTCAATTGATTTCCCTTACGACTACCTTTAATTGTGTCATTGTGACTGTCGATGCTACAGTAGATGTTGTTAGGAAGACTGTATATTAGATAAGTCTTGGCCAGCTTGTCTCCATCGACTTTCCTCTTTTCCTCGACAGTCAGCTTGTCATAAGGTTTAGCCACCTGACGTGCTGGAGCTCTGCCTTCTTGTGCTGGAACGTCCATCATGGGTGGAGTAGTCGGACCGTCCATCAACGATCGGAGGATCTCTTCATATAAAGGCTTGGTCTCGATGAAGCAAATAAAACGATCCTGTAGGTTCCCAGATTCACGTTGTATCACATAAATGGTAAGAAATAGACAGCATAAGCGTTATATAAAGCCATTAAAATGTGAGTGATTGTGTAATACGATAATGTAACAGTGAGTATGAAATATAGAACAGTAGAATGATAACAAGATCAAATATAATTAGCTGCTCGTATATTGATAATGTGAATAACACCAAGAACACGTTCAAGTGTGTGTATTCGGAAATCTCACAGGGAACAAGATCGT
>JAWVWS010000950.1:0-25000 GCA_033807775.1 Saussurea involucrata
ATGCAATGAATGCTCTTTTTGTGTATGTATGATCAGCCTTGAAAAAAATGGATGGCAATGAATGAAGAGTAAAGACCAAAAAAAAACATGCAATGTGATGAATGTAAATTTGCAATGAATGGCATGCGATTGTATCAAATATGTATGCACCTAGCTGCTGCATGTAATGAATATTGACATTTAATATTTAAAAGCAAGTAGTTGCTGCATTCAAACTATTTGGAACATAAATCGATGGTCAATTAACAAAACTAGAAAAGTCAACGAAAGTAGGCTGTTGGTTTGATTCGGAAAAGGTATATCGGAAGGATTACTTATCCGAAAACTTGAGGTCTACGGGAGATTGAAAAAAAAACTTACCCGGAAAAGAAAAATATCAGAAAAGCACTTTTATCGGAAAAGTAATTTATCCGGAAAGTATTTTGTCCGGAAAAGAGACTTACCGGAGAGATTTTATCCAGAAAAATGGGTCAATTAACAAGAAAACTTACCAGAAAATCAATGAGCGATTTCTTTGGATCTTTAACTCAGCGCAATTAATTTCAATGCTTCCTGCAAATCTACAAACAAGTATAGAGACACCAAACATACTAACCCATTTCGATTAGTACCAAAATATGATCAATTTCTCAATAATCACCAAAAAAAATTAACATCACCAAAACTCAAGAACTGATTTTTCTAAATTGAAAAATTGATACCTTTGGGAATCGATATAGGCGTAGATAAAAACCAGATTAAAACGATTAAACAATCTATCAAACAAAAGAATTATTAAATCAACGAAAACCTTTGCAAACCCGATTGATGTTTTTCACCCACAAAAAAATTGCACTATATCGAACAGAAAACGAATGCTTTCTGGACCTCAATCGCCAATCTCCACCGTTCAGAATGTAGACCTAGATATCGCGAAGCTACTGTCCAAAAATCGTGACGATCCGACGGTTTAAACTTCGGGAATAGGCAAAATGGCACGCTGCGGTTTCCAGAAAATTATATACGAATTTTTTCTTTATTTTCTCTTACTTTCGATCGGTTTCTTCTAGTTCTTCAAATCACCGATTCTGCTCTGATACCACGTGTAGATCCCAGTTTAACAATCAAGTAACAATAATAATCAATAACTCAGATCAATAGGTCGTCATCCATATAATTGATATTCAAAAAGGTTACAATACGTTCAGAGAGAATATTCAATAAGAGTAATGAACGATAAACCTAATTTCTAAGGCTAAACAAACTATTTATACCTAGGGCTAAGACTATTAAGGCCCAAGCCCATTAAGCTAAACTAAGCCCAATTAACATTAAAGGCTTTTAAAATTAATAATTAAACTAATTAAACTCTATATAATTCTTTATATAACTTTCTATTATGTAGGACAATTATGGTCCTAACAGTCTGGTAGAGTCTTCTGTTTATACTAAACGACAGGGGACAAACAGTGGACAAACAGTACACGAGTACACGAGACAAGGTCGTGGGACATATCCTAGTACACGTTACTGTAGTGCGCCGCTATCTGCAAAAGCTGCAACCTCTTTGATGATGACACGTGGAAAGCAGAGGAGCACGCCTTGTACTATTGATCTTCAGGATCTTCGTACAACAGAGGCACGTGAGTGGCACGCTTGTCCTTGTCTTCGTCTTCAAATATCTTCAACTTCAGATCTTCATATCACAGAGACTCTGTCAATGGTGACAGAGGCTCTGTGACCTTGTCCTCTGATGATCTTCTGATGGATGACAAGTTAAATTTCTGATGCTCTTGGTGTTCGGCAGAGGCTTCTGCCAGTGTCTTCTTTTAGCCTGTTTTTCAATACATTTTACAACAGAAGTTGGAGCTAACAATCTCCCCCTAAGTATTGAAAAAATAAAAATTGAAAGTTGCTTGTATCCTTAGGCTAAGAAGAACAAGAGGTGAAACACTCAACCTCTGTAAGAAAGTAACTCTTTCATTCATCATTATGCCAGAGGCATTTACAAAAGTTTGGAAGTAAAAGACTGTGAATTAAAGAGAAACAAAAACATAGTTGCAGAAGCTAGATCCTTGCGTTTGGGAAATCATTTATGGACTTTATGAATCCTCCATCCTTAAGCTATTTGTAGAAGTAAGCGCAGAGGTCTCTGAAGCGTATGGTAGCATCAATCACCTCTATCAATCTGTTGGCGTAGTGTAGGTCCACAAACTCCGTTCCTCTACTATTCAAGAGGTCCATTTTGAATTGAAGAAGTGTTTATGTGGCTTACTTCTGACAGTCGTACTCTACAAACAACTTCATCTAGGATATGTCCTCCCTTACTACAGTGTAGAGGTTGTACCATGTAGATCCCAGTTTGATCAAGTAACAATGAATAAAACAAAACGATTAATTTTTATTGAATGATTATAGAGAGGTTACATGTATTGGATTGAAAAACTCTCTCTATCTCTCTTAAGCACGCAAAATAAAGTGATTAATCTTAACCTAATTCTCAAAGAAAGACGCCTTAAATACCAAGGCTTAATGTTAAAGGCCCATGGCCCAACTTTCCTAAACAAAGCCCATTTATCTCTAAATAAGGCTTTTACAAATAATAATTAAACTCTATTAAGCTCTATAATTCTTTATATAACTTTCTAATGTGTAGGACATTTATGGTCCTAACAATCTCCCCCTAAAGTTATATAAAGAAATTTGGTCTTGAAATCTTCAGGTCTTGAACTTCTCTTCCTTTGAATCTTTGAAACACTTAGGTGTTGCTTGTCTTCATGATTTTCAACGCCCCCCTTGAATAAAGCTTTGTGTCTTCATATCTTCAACTTTATTTTTGAACTGCGAGTTGAATTTGCTTTCAGCTTCAGCTTTAAGAACTTGTAGAACCAATATGCTTGAAGGAGGAAAATAATTTGTAGCAGACACCTGTTGATAATGAATGAGAAGAATCAATCAAATACTTCAATATGTGAATCCCATGGCTTTTCAACCTTGGAATTAACCAAATGATCTTTGCAGTTTTTCACATTCAATCATACTAATATAAATAGATTTACTTAGCCTTATAAAATAGGTGAATCGTTCATTATTGTCATAGTTCATTATTGAAAAGCATTGTAAACTCTCTGAAAGGTTTATCAATGTTACATGGATGACAAGTTGAAATCATATTGATTATTGTTCTATTCTATTGATTTCTTATTTGTATGCACTAATCTGGGATCCATAATTCTTTGAAACACTTTGGTGTTGCTTGTCTTCATGACTTTAAACGCTCCCCCTTGAATAAAGCTGTTTGTCTTCATATCTTCAACTTTATTTTTGAACTGCGAGTTGAATTTGCTTTCAACTTCAACTTTAAGAACTTATAGAACCAATATGCTCGAAGGAGGAAAATAATTTGTAGCAGACACCCGTTGATAATGAATGAGAAGAATCAATCAAATACTTCAATATGTGAATCCCATGGCTTTTCAACCTTGGAATTAACCAAATGATCTTTGCAGTTTTTCACATTCAATCAAAGCACAGTTACTCCCCCTCATCTTTTGCTAGTTAATCCCCCTCAGCTTTTGCTTACTCCCCCTCAACTTGATAATCGATGTCTTTGAATCTGTACCATTTCTTCCCCTCATGATGAGCAGGAGCATCCGGAGCATCATGTACTTTCAAAGACGAAACTGATGAGTAGCAAGATACTAGATACAACGTTAAGTAACCAAGATGGGGTAAAAATCTAACACATAAACATAAAAGTAATTGTTATCACAACAATTAAAATAATTGTGTGGCCTATGTTCAGAGTTGGCATTGGGGTATGTCTGATAGGACTTACAGTTATCACTGAAGTAAAATTTTAAAAATTACTTCTCAAACTGTTCCGGCAATATCACAAAGATATGCAAATGGAATCACAAAGACTCGTGCATGTGTGAAAGAAAATAATTCATATCTGTTTGGCTCAAATATTGATTTAACTTGGGAAGCAAGTTAAAAATCAATTGACACAGTGATTAGAATATGAAGTTCGGAGACCGGAGTTGATGTCTTCCTTTTTCAATATCTAAGACCTCCGAATGAGGAATAGATAGATTATGTGCTAATTCTCCGTGAATATATGAAACAAGCATCTGTTGTGAGATACTTGAGTGACTGGGTGGGGTGACACGAGTTATCGACATTGGGTCCATGTCTGTTTCAATATTCATCTCCAAAGAACGAGAATGAATAGATTGTGTGGTTACCCGGATAACTGACTCGGTTTGGTAAGGACCAATAATTCTTTTAAGTCCTGTCACATCCTCACCATATTCTTTTCACTCCGAACTAATCTATCAATCTAGACCCCTCACTGATGTCTATAAGGGATTTGTTTCTTGGGTAGGTCCTTCCAGTTCTGGATAGACCATAGAAACAATAGAGATCCTATCACTCATTTCATGCATCGAGTAGAATAATTTAGTAAAACAGTGAAGAAATGAGTTCTAAACTGAAGTGTTTAGAAGTCATACTTTTAAGATCGAGTCCTGATATGAGATGATCAGAAATCATAAAAAG
The DNA here is from genome assembly GCA_033807775.1 of Saussurea involucrata. Lineage (NCBI taxonomy): Eukaryota > Viridiplantae > Streptophyta > Magnoliopsida > Asterales > Asteraceae > Saussurea > Saussurea involucrata. The sequence goes on from JAWVWS010000950.1 coordinate 4,540, forward strand.
CATTTGAAATATAGAATTTCAAGAGAAACAGGATCAAGCGCTAAACAGAATGACTTAGTAAGCACAGTGTTTGCAATAAATGAAACAATGATTAGAAAGTTTAATTGTGAAGAACAAGTCACAATTAATGTGTCGGATAACAATTGGATCATTTACAAGAAATAGCGAACTTGGAAAACAACTAGGAATTCAAACGAGTGTATTTCCATCGAAAGATCAACGAATATGTGAGACGTGGAAATAACTAAGTCAAGGAAACATAACACGTGGCAATCATGGAAGTTAAAATTGGAGAATAAGAAACACAAGTTAGTTATTCAGAATGAATTACCACGGTCTTTGAATTCAGTTAAAGTTCACTTACCTTTTATAAAATAGTACTCCCCCTCAAAATTGGCATAGCCTTTGAATGTTCGTCACGTGATGTGAATAATATGAATTAAAACGCACATGACATTCCTGCAAAATAGATTAGAAAGATTTTGGTATCCATCCTTTGATGGATCCTTGACGGTTAGATGCCCTATTATAGTGAGAACCGGGGATACTATAAGTACCATACCAATGATTTGCATACCTTGGATTCACAAAGTCATTCTTCCCATAATTAGTACAGCAGACCTTTGCTCGACTCAGACTGATTAGCTTCGCTGTAGAATAAACATGAGTAGATGAATCAGTCTTGGAAATAAACGACTTAGTATCAACTACAGGAGATATATAAGGTGTGTTTCCATCACTGTCTTCTGTAGTTGATTTCCTTTTCCAAACCATTTTGAATTTTCAAAATAGTTGATTATCTTTATTATCAACACGAGAATTATAGAAAAGATTGGAAGGTCGAATCTGATCTTTTGAAAACTCATTTGTTTTGACAAAACTCTTTGAAGAACGATTTGTAGAAATTGAACTTGAAGCATAAGAAGGTTGAATATCTTTGAACTTGCTTTCATCAAGTTTCTTGATTATAACCGATAGAGAATTTTGTTCTTCGTGAATTAAATCAAATTTCTTTTGTAGATCAGATTTAACCATTTGTTTCTTCTAAATCTCGGTTGCTAACCCAAATAATTTATGTGTAAGCTTATGAATTTCTGTTTCAAAAATGGTTCTTTCACATTCAAAATCTTTCTCAATAGTGTTGCGTTTGTAAGATATTTCTTTGAAAAACGCAGCGTTTTTCTTTTCAAGCTCTTTCTTTTCACTTTCAAAGGATTTTCTTTGGTTCTCAAACTTTTCTCGCTCAAGCACTAAGACTTGTTCAAAATCAGAAATCTGTTTAGAAAGTTTAGTATTATTAAGCTCAAACACTTTTCTTTCCTCGAAAATCCTTTTGGAAAGATCAAGAATTTTTCTCTCAAAATTTTTCTTCTCATTTAAGAAGTTACTTTTTTCTTTTTCAAAAGCAGGAATCTGTTTTTCAAGAACATATATCCTTTTCTACAACACAAGATTTTCACGCTCAGTGGTCTTTTCTTTATCTTCTAGGGGTCGAAGCTTCTCTTCTTTGGCTTCGAAATCTGCAACTCTTCGTTCAAGTACAGATAATTTTCCAGAAGCTTCAGCACTTGTTGATTCACTTTTCTTCAAATCGGCTTCTCTTTCAAGATCGGAGATTTGTTGCTGGAGATCCAAATTGCTTTTCTCTAGATCAGAAATTTTTGCCTCCGAAGCTTTTGCGTTCTTCTGATAAGTTTCACAACTTTCCCAACGAGCATTTTTTTCTTTTGTCAAAGTCTTAATCTGTTTATTGTCGTAGTCGATTTGCATCATATAGCGATGAATGTATTTTTCTACCTTTTCTATTTTTTCTATTGGATTTTCATACCCAGCATAAAAATCTTGAACTTTTGACATTGTTGCCTGAAAAATTATGATCGTTAATCGGTGTTGTTTTGAAGAATCAAGAATCGCGGAAGAAAATCAAAATTAAATCAAAAAAACAAATCTATAAAATAAATTTGTTTTCACAATTTAAAATCTGATTAGTTAACCGGAACGAACAAAATCAAACTTCGAGAATGAAACCTGGAAAGAAAACAAACCAAGTTAGATCAAGACGGCAAAATAAACCACTTAAAATGATAAGCGTCGCGAATAAGATCAAGCTGTCGCAAAAAGTCTCAAACCGTCACTAAAACTCAAAACCATGAACCATGCAAACTAATGCAAATTGTCGCTAAAATTTATCAAAGACGTCACAAAAACTCGCAATTGTATCATTAAAAATCTCGCAACTTTATGATTTCAATCTCTTACCATAAACGCACCACAATCTCTTATAAATGATTTGCGATAAGCTTGAAGTTTCGAGTTACGGTAATCTTGAAAGCTTATCGGACGATCTCGAAAACTTGTCGAAAAATAGCGAAAACTTTTTGTAACGATGAGGTGCGGCAACACTTACGTGCGATAAACTTGCTCGTACACTAAGCCAAAACAAAACAAACAAAACAAGATGCTCCCAAAAGATTTATATAAATGCAGGTAATGTTCAACGATGGAGAAACAAAAATGTATGAGCTAAATGTTTGTGCACTGTGAGATATGTATGCATGAAGGAAAGAAGAAAAATATGCAGCTTAAATAACTATATATATTGTGTATGTTCGATATATGTGAGCAACGATGGTAACATGAATACACCAACAAAGATAGTCAACTAGCCAAACAAATATATCAGCAGCTAGTCATGAAAGTGATTTGTGGTTGCGGTGGTCAAGCGGAACACAAAAAAATTAGTCAACAAAGGAGGTTGTGGAAGTGCTTTCATCGGGGAAGTGCTGGTTTATCCGGAAAGTGAAAACAATTTATCCGAGAAATATTTGTGTCAGGGAAAAATGGTTTTCCGGAAAATAAGGGTATCCGGGAAAAATTGGTACCCAGACAAAATTAACCGGAAACAAAGTATCCGGAAAAAAATTTATCGGGGACTTTTATTTTATCCGGGAAACTAGTATATGCGGAAAACTTACCTGAAAAGATTAGGGTTTATGAAATAAACCCACATGCGGCTGTGTTTCTTCCCTTCGATACCTGCACTTCTCAAAAACTCATCAAACAATCATCAAAACAAGCAAAAATTCGATTAAACTTGAAGATTTATGAAATTTTTGGATGAACACGAAGAACGCTTCAAAAATCAAAAATTCCAAAACTTCAAAATTGAAACGAAACAGATACAGAATGATCACAAACTTATTAAAATCAAAATCTAACGAGATAATAATATCAAATCAATCAAATAAATCAAGAAACCACTTTGCAAACCCGATTGATGATCGAATAACCCCAACAAAAAATTGCACTATGTCGAAAATAATAAGGGTGCCTTCTGGACCTCAAACGACAATCTCTATCGTTCAAAATGTAGAACAGAATGTCGTGAAGCTACTATTAAAAAATCGCGATGATCCGACAGTTCAAACTCCGGGAATAGGCAAAACGGCACGGCTGCGTTTTCCAGAAAATTGAATACGAATTTTCATTGTTTTCTCTTGCTTTCGATTGTGTTCTTCTATTTCTTTAAATCACCGATTCAGCTCTGATACCACGTGTAGATCCCAACTTGATCAGGTAAAAACGAATAAAACGAAACGTTTAATCTTTATTGAATGATTATAGAGAGGTTACATGTATTGGGTTGAAAAACTCTCTCTATCTCTCTTAAGCGCACAAACTAAAGTGATTAATCTTAACCTAATTCTCAAATAAAGACGCCTTAAATACCAAGGCTTAATGCTAAAGGCCTATGGCCCAACTTTCCTAAACAAAGCCCATTTATCTCTAAATAAGGCTTTTACAAATAATAATTAAACTCTATTAAGCTCTATAAATTTTTATATAACTTTCTAATGTGTAGGACATTTATGGTCCTAACATACCAGAAGTTTCTGTCCTTTGTATGTGATAGTTTGCATTGCAGGACTTGTTTGATTCTAGACTCTGAGAAAACTTCCTTGACGCTTTTAACTTTGTCTCTGAAGAACCTATCTCTTTCTTGTTGAATGATGTCACGGCTCAGGGTTGGATTTGGCAGAGGATCGTTGATGGCTCTGCTATATAAGAACTTGTGCACGACCTCTTCCATTTGACGCTAAGGGACAGAGGGTGGGGGCATTGGCTTCCTCAGAGCTTCCATGTCTCTGATGACACTCGCCACTCTAACCCCTGTTGGCTCTAACTTGGGTCAATTATGGGTGCTTCTGACAGAGGGATTCCAAAGGCCCAATCTTCCTCTTCTGGTTTAGGCGTAGTGAAAGCGTCGAAAGAGCTCTTCATTAGCTTCTCTGTGGCTTGAGGCTTGGACTTCTTCGGCTTTGGATCTTCTGCAGCTATGGCTTTTCTCTTATCTTTGGCAGATACCTTAGGTAGTGTTACTTATGTAGACTTTGTTGGAGGTTGAGTTGGGGGTGCTTCTGCAGGTTTGATTTGTTGTTGGATTGGTGGCTCTTCTGTAGGTTTGATTGGTGATGAGGGTTTGGTTGTTGTAGGCTCTTCTGTTGAAACTTCTGTTAAGGTTTCTTCTGGAAGTTTGGTTTTCATAATATTGAGGATTGCAGCAGTTGTTGTGTGTTGTTTCTTGGAGGTTCTAAACTGATCTCTCTGTAGTTGTTTCTTCTGAAGTTGATTTACAATCTCTTCTGTTGTGGGTTTGGGTTTACACAGGTATTTTCGTGGTTTCTGAGCTATGGATTTTGTTCGTGGTTTTGATTTGGGTTGTTCTTCTATTGGTGTGGGGGATGGTAGTTTGGTTTCCTTAGTGATTGGTTTTGGTGTTGGGGAGGGTAAGTCTTCTTCAGATGTAGATGAGAGTAGTTGGATTTTTTCTGTTGTTGGCTTAGGTGTGGGTGAGGGCAAGTCTTTTGCTTGTTGATTTGTTTCCACAAAGGTGGGTATTGCCTCTGTGGTCTTTGGCTCTTGTGATTGGCTGGATGATTGTGTTTGTACGGGCACTTGTGTTAAGGGTTTGATGGCAAAAGGCTTTGGTAGTATGGCTTTGCTACTTATCTCCCCCTCAGGATGATCTGATGGCCCATCAGAATCGCTATCAGGGTCATCCTGCCTTTTCCCATCTCTTTGACCCTCTATTGAGCATGTCGTAGGTGGCTTCTTTGGTTGGCTAGCCCCAGCTGCGAGCATTTTTTAGCAGAGGTCGTCGTACACGCTCAGCAGATACGCAACTTTTGCTTCTGACTCTACAGAAGTTCTATCAATGGCCCTATTCGGATCCACTTCAGAGGTGGGGACAGAGGTGTCTTTGAGTTTTCTTGGGGACTTGTCTAGAGTCCCTTCGCTAAAGTGCACTCTACGCTCCTCTGAAGAGAGGTTTGTTTCTAGTTGTGCTTGTGTGCCATAGGAAACGAATTCCTCTTTGGGGATTTCAGATCTGATCTGGGGAAAATGATGAGGAATAAGAAGAATGTCATTTGTAGAGGACACCTTCTGTGGGGAATCCCTAGTTTGTGCAGGCGCAACGGAGGAAAAAGGTTCCTCTGCCCGGTTTGATGAGGATGGGTTCGAGCTGTGCTAATCTATTTCAATAACTCTATCGACCACTAGACTGGCAGAGTTAGATATGTGGGTTGCACTGGGAGGGGGAGATGGATGTGTGCCTCTTCTATCATTGGCATCTTTTAAGCTCTCATCTTTTGTGAGGCATCCTAATACTACAGGAATTTCTATCTTAGATTCTACTTCCTCCCAATTATCTCCTAAGTCCATGAATTCCTTGGTATGCTCAAGCTCTGGATCGTAGCTTGGTGGAGAGGCAAAGAGGAATGAATTCATGGGACCCTCTAGTGTTTCAGCCTGGTTATCGGTGGGGGTTCTGTCCTCTGATTCCAGGTCTGAGTCAGCATCTGTCACCGTACAAGCCATTTGGGGCAGCGTCGTGTTGAATTCAGGTATAGCTTCTGCTACCCATCTAGAGGTATCAAGATTGTCAGCTATATCTGCGCGCTCTAGAAACGCAGCAAAATCAGTTGGCTCTGCGAATTGGATAGAAGTGGGGGATCGCAGAGGTTGTTTTGTGATTACTTCCTCTGCGATGGTCTGCAGAGGAGATGTAGGCTTGTGGGTTCTCTTCTTTTTCTTCTGTTTGGGAGCACCTTCCTCAGAGGTTTTGGATTTCCTCTTTTTCTTTTTCTTTTCCTTCTGAGGAGAGGGTGCTGAAGAGGTTACCATTGTTTGTTCTGGGGGTGGTTGTCGGGGTGGATCAACGCTGGCAGACGCTATTTCCTTTGGAGCCTTTTTCTTTTTCTCCACCTGTTTGGGTGGTTGCTCTGTGACATGCTTTGGGGGTTCAGAGGCCTCTGCACGTGATCTTGTAAGTCTGACCCTTTCCATCTTCTTCCTGTGCTTCTCCAGTGCCACAACCAAATCTTTCTCACTCAATCTGTCAACTACTTCGGTTCCTATGGGGGCTCCTAGACATAGGGGGTCACAGGGCTCGGTTAGGGAGTCTTGTGTGCACGTATGTACGCTATCTTAAGTTCTAAATCTGAAGCATAGGTCAACATCTTCTTCGATAGAGGTCTGCAGTACCTGTAGTTGTCAGCGTGTTTGGTTGGGACGTTCTTTACCATGGGATAGGTCTTCACAACATCTCCTTCATTGGCCATTTTTTGGCTGTAAGTAGAGGTTCCAGCAGAACACCTATTGTCCTTTGGAATTGCAGAGCTGGGAGTTGAGTTTTCGCATTCTTGCCCTTTGCCCTCTGCGTGGACTGTCTATGCTCGATAGCTGCTACCAGCTCTTGCATCATCAGAGCGGCATAGTCCAGAGGCAGGTCGTAGTATATCCCATACATTATTGACAGAATTTGATGGGAGCTCTGGTCTGGGCTTCCTACCTTCCCAGTTAGGCATCTATTGAGGATTGAGAACAAGGTGTTCCACAGAGGAGGAAGTTTGTTCCTCCTGAAGTCATTTCTTTTAGCAAGGGGGTGTTGTATCCTAAGATCTCTGCGAAGGCTCAGGGGTCTGCATCAGAGGGTTCATCAACATACCTCTTGATTCCCAGCAGACCTTTGGTGGGGAGTTCAAATTCAATGGAGAGCATGGTTCTGTTGAAGCCTATGTTCATGTTTTCGGAGTTATCAGTCTTGGACACATACCCATTAATGGTGTTTGTCTCAAAATTAAAGTAACAACTTTGCCAGAATAGGTGAATATATCTAGTAGGGATTTTGGTGACGTTCTTGGTTAGAAGGGTTCTCAGGGGATGGTTTTTCCAGTATATTCATCAATATGGCTTATTCTTCCCCAAATGTTGTTCTAGAAATTACCAGGTAGTGGTTATTTGGCTTTTGAGGGAGGGAGTTCTCGAACATGTCATTTTCCAAGAAATTTTGCACGTGGGATGTCGGAGCAAACTCAACACATTCACCACTGTTATCCCTTTCAGTGTCATTTCTAGCCGCCGATGGATTTTGGGAGTACTCAGAATGAGCAGGGGAGTTCACCGGAGTGTTTATGGTTGTCATTGAAGGATTTCTTCGTAGAAAAGGGATGAAAAACATAGAGTTGCAAGTTTCTTGCAAAGATTCTCCGGAGAAATCAGAGAGAAAGGTTTGTAAAAAATGAGGAAGAAGGGTGAAAATGGGTTTTATAGAGAGTAAATGGGGATACAGTAAAAAGTGAATTTGATAACATTTGGGGTCCGCACTCGAGTGCCCAGCTGTATTCAATGTTTCAGAACCATAGTGTGGAACACACGTCCAATAGAAACGTGCCACGTCAGAAGAGGTGGTGCACGATGAGACGTCGTGCGGCTGCCATTAATGCTAAGCGCGTGGGAGTTTCTACACTCAAAGGGCTGTCACTTTTGAAAATAACCCGCACCTCAGAACCCTTTTAAATGCACAAGTATCAGAATCGACAGAAGCTCTGTGGTGGAATGAGCTCTTTGATCAATAACCCTCAATTTCTCAGCCTTGCACCTTTACCAAAGACATTTGAAAATACAATTGAGATGATCGATAGAGCATCCGTACGAGATTTTCAGTTACAGAGGCCTTGATTCACAGAGGCTCTGTCAATCTCAGTAGAGGCTCTATGACTGAAAATTTCTAATTGCGGAAAGCTCATAAAACTATTTGATCATTCAAAGTTTTGATTGTTTTAAGCTGTGTTTCTAGGACATATTTTGAAAGTGGTGTCCTAGAAAAATGTTTTGGAAAAAGGATTTGTGCGAGGAATTTAGTCTTAGATTCTCCTTTGTTCGGTATGGTCTCCGACTTCTGTTGGTTCATCCTCTTTGGCTCCCCCTTGAATGATTAACCTCTATAGATCATCGCAAGGTCTCCTTATGCTCCCCCTTGACCTATGCTTGGATCAGGTATTGATAAGTAGAGCACAAATCATAGGTCAAACTTATCAGAGGTTCTGTGAGAATAGACAGAAGCTCTGAGCTATTCAACAGAAGCTCTGTCGGGTATAGAACTTTAAAGGTAAAGAACTTACATACTGAAAGATTGAAATATTTACATATATACATGAGGATTTAATCTCACTTACAGAGAGTTAGCTCATGTTCAACATACCTAACTTACCCACCAAGAAAAGGAATCTTTTCGCATCAAGTGCTTTGGTGAATAAGTCCGCAAGCTGATATTTGGTAGACACAAAGTACATCTCTATGGTGCCCTGTTCAACATGATGCTTTAAAAAGTGGTACCGGATATCTATGTGCTTTGTCTTAGAGTGTTGCACATGGTTGGCAGAGATCGCAATGGCGCTTTTGGAGTCACAGAGGATTGGTATCTTTTGGATGTCTAGTCCATAGTCTTTCAGCTGAGTCCTCATCTGTGACAACCGTCAAGATTTACGTTTCAGGTTAGAATTGTACTGAACGTTCCAGTTATTCACATTGTAGTCAACACGGTCGAATTTAGCAGTGAAAACAGTATTGTTAGGAAAATTTGAGATTTTGCCTAGCATTTGCCTAAATAAGTGAGTTATCCATAAATCTCATAAAATGCCAATTCAAATACCCTAAATATATATATATATATATATATATATATGAACTATGCAAAAATAAATACTTGCAAATAAAACAAGTATTATTGATAATATAAACTAGTTTAAATAATTAACAAATTCAAATTAAAAAAAAATGTCAAATAAAATTTTGATTGGACCAACATGAAATTAACAATTATTACACTCCTCTCTCTCTCTCTCTCTCTCTCCTCTCCCAAGACCGGCCACCCCCTTCCCCATATCTCCCTCTCTCTCTCATTTTACTAATTCACAAACTCATTTCATCATCTCACACTTTCTCTCTAGCTTCTCTCTAAAACTGTCTCTCATTTTCTCTCTAAAAACTTCTCTATTCTCTCTCAATTTGAGCTTCAACTCCAGCCCCTAAACTCAAGAAAGATCGAGTATTGAAGTGTTCCTAAGGTAATCTCATATGTAGAGCAAAGCCTGCACATCCTTTTGTTAAATCTTCTTTCATTTTCTTTAAGTCTTCTTCTTCTTCTACTCTAGTTTTACTTTGTCTTGCTAGAAACATCTTTGAAATCTTAATGTTTGTAGATTCATCACCATAACATCTTGCACGTTATTAAAAAGGGGATGAATCCATGATCAAACCTATGTTAAGATCAAAGAAGGAACTTTTGAAAGTTTTTACAAGCATGCATGTGTTCTTCATCAAAACCAACCTCTTAATCTCTAAGAAGTTTTATGAAAAACTTTATATTACACTAAAAACTTGTTTTAATCTCCATGCATGTGCTTAAAACTTGTTATTTTATATAGCAAAAACAAGTTTTTGGTTTGACTACTCAAGAAATCTTCAAAAAGAGAGCAAGAAAACCATTTTTGGGGATTTTTGAAAAATACCTTTATTAAATATACATGCATATAGTTCTAGAGGTTTAAAAATAAATATTCATCTGAAAATATTTGTTTGGGGAAGTGTCAAATCGGATTCCATGCAAAAGGAACAAAAAAATGGCAAAACATAAAGTTAGTTGCATTTTCTTAAAAGCTATATTTTGACAGCAATCTGTCAGATTTCTACCTCTCTCTTTAAATGGCCATAACTCTCCCAATATTTAACCAAATGAGGTGAAATTTCTTCTGGAATTTATGTTTATGTGTTAAGATTCGAACCCAAGTGGTTTCACTCAAAAACGAAAAGAATTAGACCTTAAAACAGACGTCACAAAAACAGTGTGCAAACAGCTATGTTTTCTGTAGTAGCTGCACTATAAAAATTATTTGATGGACTTATCTACCTTCAAAAATTATGGTTTATATGTCAAAGGTTTCCTAACACATAGTGTCAGCTTGAGTAAAAATCTCTTGTCCAGAAAAGCCTCGGAAAATAGCTAAAAACGAACTGAAAGTGACACAAAGATTATGGACAGAAAAGTAAATTTCCAAGTATTGTTAAAAATCAACTTTTAACTTATTTTGTTATAAATCTATGACTTTTATTGAGTAATAAAGACATGCAAGATATTTTAGACCATCACAAAAATATGAACCTTAAACAAAGTTCTACATAAGGCATTTTATGACATTGTGGATAAGTAGGTTTCACTAAACCCTTAGAATCAAGCTTGAATCTTACTAGTGACTCTTACGATTCGTAGGATTGGAGTAGGATCATTTTACAAGTGCACTCGTGAGCGCATCTCGGAAACATCTTCACTTATCACCGTGAGTTTTCACAACCCCTTTTTACTACTTTTATACATTTTGGGGTGAAAAGCATGTTTCGATTTTATTACGCATCGGTTGTACTGTTTACTCAAAATGCTTCATATTGCTACAAGTTTTTATGCGCTATGGTATGTATGCTTATGTTAGTTGATTCTGAGTTTCACATTCATTTTAAGTCCCCGGTTCAACTTTACACTACCCATCAGCTCATTGTGCGAGCCGTTGGTATATTATGGATAACGTTATTTGGTTGACTCCCCACTCACCTCGCGAGTGCATTATTACCGTCTTCTTAATCATGTTTGTGAGGAACATGTGTCATTGGGGCGTGCAGTCAGGAGGTTTGGGTAGTGGGCTCTTGGCTTTAACATTTTTCATACAATAATATACCTTGCGCATGTTGACAACTGAATTCTCAATCCACTGTGCGGATTTACAAAGAAGCTTTAAAACTACAACCGAATACTCAATCCACTGTGCGGATTTACAAACATGCATTAAAACTGTTGTGCATACTGAAAACCTATGAACTCACCAACTATTCAATAGTTGACCCTCTCATTTACATGCTTTTCAGGAAATATCAAGTAAGGTTGGGACTTTAGAAGGCACCACTAGTAGCTACATCCAGCACGATCTTCTTTATCATGTCAATTTATGTTTTTGGACAATTTGTATTTTGGAACAAGATGTATTTTTGGAAACTTTTTTTAGCTATGATGATTGTGGGTTGTCTTCTACCTTACGCAATGAAACGTTGAGCTGTGACATCCCGTACTTCCGCTTTAGCGGGGTGTGACAGAGTTGGTATCAGAGCCGTAGGTTATAGAGAATACATGCCTTTCATTGGAAAAACCCAACTATAACCAAAATCCAAAACTGACATGAAAACAATTGAACATACTACTAGTATAACTAAGTCTAGAATGGTATTAACGGACTTTAATTAAACATAGCTTGATCACCTATGTTTGATTAAGGAAGGTTAATGCGAGACTAGAAATAGTTATAGTAGGAGTACGTCAATTTTTACTTGCACTCTCTAGTAGCATGCGTAGTGCGTAGGCATTGCATAGGATCGACATTACACTTGTGCGATTAGTAACTAAGTACACTTTTGCCTCAGGTTCACTGTGTCATCATCAGCATCCCACTCTCACTCTTCTTACTCGGCTGACGAGTCGGGCTATGTCACTGGTCGACCTCGAGTCAACCCACCGAGCATCCGGGAGGATGAGGATCCTAGGAACACTGAATCGGAGCAAGAAGTGTCGAGCGAGCGAGATCCTTACGATGGACCGAGAGTGCCACCGACCTCCGTACTACCACGACCAACTCCCATAATTGTTCAACCAAACCTTGGAGGGCCCCTTGTTAGGCAAACGGCAAGAAAAATTGTTCCAATCCCACGAAGGGTGACACTAGCATCGACACGTCCGGAGACACCGGAGCTGCCACGTGTGGTCACCGGTGTGCCAATCGGGCAAGTGTTCGGTATGACTTGGGCAAGAGATCAGCACATAAGGGCAATGACGGCCGAGTTACATGGTTGTCAGGTGAGGGTGACTCACCAAGGACATGTCCTGACGGAGCTGGTAGAACTAACACACCAATTGTCCCACGTTTCGACTCAGGCTTTAGAAGGTGCAAGAATGGCTAGAAGAATGGCGATGAGGGCGGAGTTGGCGTGTGTGGTTGTGGGTATTGTATTATTGTTGTTGGTGCTTTTGATTCTGATTGATGCATACTTGGGATGGTACTGATGCGACGGTGGATAGTTTGGTAGCATGTTGGGAGGAACTTTTGGAAAACATTTTCTTTACTTGTCATTTTCAATTTATGTACCTTAAGTGTTCGGGTTGTATTACTCTTCAAACAATATGATATCGGTGTATGATAAACATCAGAAATTTTGTAACATCGACATTTACTAGAATTATGAATGAAAACCCCTTTGGGGGAAATGCGAACTTTCAATCAGCCCATCTATATGTCTGATAGTTAATTTTACTGTTTCAAAAATTTCAAGTAATAGTGTAAACTTTTGGAAAATACCAGTTCAAGGATTTGTACAAAATTTTAACCAAATCGATATTTGCAAATGTGTTTTAGAATCATGCCTCCAAGGAGATCCACTCGCCGCACGGGAGATAATCCTGAAAACCAAATACCCGACATCGCACAGATCATAGTCAATGCATACAAGAAGCAATACCCAGTATAGTCACACAAGTAACCGCCGACATTAATACTAACCACGGGAATGAAGGAGGTAGGGGAGGAAATCCGGGCATCAATACTACAGGGTGCAACTACAAGTCCTTCATGTCTTGTAAGCCCAACGAGTTCTATGGAAAGGAAGGTGCCGTAGGATTGCTTTCTTGGTTCGACAGCATGGAGTCGGTGCTCCATATTAGCAAATGCTCGGAGGACCGCAAGGTGGAATATACGGCATGTCAACTCCAAGGCAGGGCACTGACATGGTGGAACATTAAGGTTCAAACCCGTGGAAGATAGGATGCATACAGACTCTCATGGGAGGAGTTTAAGAAGTTACTCATTGAGGAGTACTGCCCCAAAAGTTAAATTCAGAAGTTAGAAGCCGAATTCTGGGATCACGCCATGGTCGGAGCTGACATAGACCGAAATACGGCTCGTTTCCACGAACTCACTAAACTGGTACCTCATATGGTTACTCCCGAGAGCAAGAGAATCAACCGATACTTATGGGGATTAGCGTCGGAAATCCGAGGAATGGTCACCTCGGCAAACCTGACCACAATCCAATCAGCAGTGGCGTTGGCGACTAGCTTAACGAATGATGCGGTTAGAGCAGGAACTCTGACACCGAGAAGTGCCAGTAATAAGAGGAAGCCAGAGTATCAGTCAGGAAAGAAAGTCTTTGGTAGTGCAAGCAAGGATAAGAAAGTGGTGAGAAACTTCGGAGTAAGGACTCAGGACCCAGGGCAATACAAGGGTCCACTCCCAAAATGCAACAAATGCAACTTTCATCATGAGGGAGCCTTCCCCGTTTGTGACAATTGTAAGCGGCCATGTAATCTCACCAAGTTCTGTAGGATGGAAAATGATCTCAATGAAGGGAGAAGGGAATGCTTCGAGTGCGGAAGTCAGGATCACTTCCGGAATACGTGCCCGAGATTGGGTAGGAGGCCGAGCAACAACAATAATGGGAATCAGGCGAAGCAGGCCAATCAGGGAAATCAAGGAGGCCAAGCTCGAGGACGGGCATTTGTCATTGGAGCTGACGAAGCACGTCGGGACCCCAATGTGGTGACAGGTACGTTTCTTCTAAACAACCACTATGCATTAATATTATTTTACACTGGAGCGGACAGGAGTTTTGTTTCGTTAAAATTTAGGCCACTAATTAACTTGGAATCTAGGAGAATGTCGGATGCTTATATTATTGAGGTTGCTAATGGTCATAAATTTAAGGCTAAGGATGTAATTTTAGATTGTACCTTGAATATAGTCGATAAATTGTTTAGCGTTGATCTTATTCCTATTGAATTGGGGAGTTTTGACGTAGTAGTGGGTATGGACTGGTTATCCAAGAATCGAGCGGAGACTTGTTGTTTTGATAAGACGGTTAGGGTACCTTTGCAAGACGGAGAAACCTTCGTTATACAAGGAAACAAAGTTGGAAGGAGCCTAGAGATAGTGTCAAGTATGAAGGTTCATAAGTATTTAAGGAAGAAGTGCGTTGCATTTTTGGCACACGTAGTTGAGAAGAAGTCCGAGAAAAGGCGAATCCAAGATATTCCTGTGGTGAAGGATCACCCGGAGGTGTTCCCAGATGATTTGCCTGGACTTCCCCCGTCTAGACAAGTCGAGTTTCAAATTGACCTCATACCTGGAGCAACGCCTGTAGCTAAGGCACCGTACCGCTTAGCTCCTGCTGAAATGCAAGAATTATCGAGTCAACTTCAGGAACTCCTAGACAGGGAAATCATTAGGCCAAGTTCTTCACCTTGGGGAGCCCCAGTCCTATTCGTCAAGAAAAAGGATGGATCGTTTCGAATGTGCATCGATTATAGGGAGCTGAACAAGTTAACGATCAAGAATCGATATCCTCTTCCTCGAATAGATGATTTGTTCGACCAATTGCAGGGTGCAACTTATTTCTCAAAGATTGACCTTCGATCAGGGTATCATCAATTAAGAGTCCGTGAGGAGGACATTCCTAAGACAACTTTAAGGACTTGGTATGGGCACTACGAATTCTTAGTTATGCCTTTCGGGTTAACGAATGAACCAACCGTGTTCATGGACTTAATGAACAGGGTATGCAGACCATACCTTGACAAGTTTGTGATCGTGTTTATCGATGACATTTTGATCTACTCTCGAAGTAAGGAGGATCACGAACATCATTTAAGAGTAATTCTAGAACTTCTCAAGGAACAGAAACTGTACGCCAAATTCTCTAAGTGCGAATTTTAGATTAGAGAAGTACACTTTCTTGGTCACGTGATTAGAGAGAAGGGACTTCACGTGGATCCGACAAAAGTTGAAGCCATTAAGAAATGGGAAGCCCCTAAGACCCCAACAGAAATTCGTCAATTTCTGGGTTTGGCGGGTTATTATAGGCGATTCATCGAGAACTTCTCAAGAATTGCTAAACCACTCACAGCACTGACCTAAAAGGATAGTAAATTTGTTTGGGGAGAACCGCAAGAGGAGGCGTTCCAGCTATTGAAGAAAAAGATGTGCAATGCACCAATTCTAGCTTTACCGGAAGGAACCGATAACTTTATGGTGTATTGTGACGCATCGCATCAAGGTTTGGGTTGTGTATTGATGCAAAAGTATAAGGTTATAGCGTACGCCTCGCGACAACTAAAGGTTCATGAGAATAACTATACCACACACGACTTGGAACTTGGAGCTGTGGTATTCGCTTTAAAGATTTGGAGACATTATCTGTATGGCACTAAATGCACTGTCTTCACCGATCATAAGAGTCTTCAGCATATCCTAGACCAGAAAATGCTCAACATGAGATAAAGGAGATGGGTAGAACTACTCAACGACTATGATTGTGAAATTCGTTACCACCCAGGCAAGGCCAATGTAGTAGTCGATGCCCTGAGTAGAAAGGAAAGGGTAAAACCTTCACGAGTACGAGCATTAGGAGCGCTTGTTCAGACGAGTTTAAAGACTCGAATTCTTGAAGCTCAGATCGAAGCAATAAAAATGGACAACCTGAAGTTCGAGACTCTTCATGGTATAGAAAGTAGATTTGAAACTAAGGTTGATGGAGTACGTTACTTCAAGGACAGAGTTTGGATTCCAAAAGCTAACAACATACGGGAAACGATTCTGGATGAAGCCCACAAGTCTAGGTATTCAATTCATTCAGGAGCAGATAAGATGTACAAGGACTTAAGGGAATATTATTGGTGGCCAGGAATGAAGAAAGATATTGCCTTGTACGTAGGAAAATGTTTAACTTACTCAAAGGTCAAAGCGGTATATCAAAAACCATCTGGTCTGCTACAACAACCAGAGATTCCCCAGTGGAAATAGGAACAAATAACCATGGATTTCATAACCAAACTTCCAAGGACTGCCAAAGGGCAAGACTCGATTTGGGTTATAGTAGATCGATTCACGAAATCTGCACATTTTCTACCGATTAGGGAAGATTATAAGACGGAAAAGCTTGCTCAGATATACATCAATGAAATTGTTACACGTCATGGAGTTCCAGTTTCCATCATATTAGATAGAGATAGCTGTTTCACATCCCGGTTTTGGCAGTCACTTCAGAAAGCATTGGGTACGCAACTGAATTTGAGCACTGCCTATCATCCATAAACGGATGGGCAAAGTGAACGGACTATAAAAACGTTAGAAGACATGCTTAGGGCATGTGTGTTAGACTTTGGAGGAAGTTGAGATAATCACTTGCCTTTGGTCGAGTTTTCTTATAACAATAACTATCACAATAGTATTCAGTGTGCGCCATATGAAGCCTTGTATGGACGCAAGTGTCGTTTACCCCTTTGTTGGTTAGAAATCAGATATAGGCAGCTATCTAGACCCGATATTGTACAGGAAACTACCGACAAGATTGCAATCATTAGAGATAGAATTAAAGCATCCAGAGATCGCCATAAAAGTTATGCGGATAATCGTAGGAAGCCGTTAGAATTCCAAGTTGGTGATAAAGTGCTTCTAAAGATATCTCCATGGAAAGGAATAGTACGATTTGGGAAAAGAGGAAAATTGAGCCCAAGGTATGTCGGACCATTTGAGATCTCTGAAAGGATTGGTCCAGTCGCATATAGACTCAATTTTCCTAAGGAGCTAAGTGCTATCCATGATACGTTTCACGTGTCAAACCTCAAGAAATGTCTAGCTGACGACTCATTAATCATACCTCTGGAAGATGTTCAGATTAACGATAAGTTGCATATCGTAGAAGAACCCAGCGAGATCCTCGATAGAGATGTTAAGCGTCTCAAGCGAAAGAAAATTCCGATCGTGAAAGTTCATTGGAACACAAGGCGTGGGCCTGAGTATACATGGGAACGAGAGGACTACATGAAACATAAGTATCCTCACCTCTTTGCTAAGAAACCGGTTAATGCTGAAAGTTCTTGAATTTCGGGACAAAATTCTTTTAACCGGGGGAGACTGTGACAACCATCAAGATTTACGTTTTAAGTTAGAATTGTACTGAACGTTCCAGTTATTCACATTGTAGTCAACACAGTCGAATTTAGCAGTGAAAACAGTATTGTTAGAAAAATTTGAGATTTCGCCTAGCATTTGCCTAAATAAGTGAATTATCCATAAATCTCATAAAATGCCAATTCAAATACCCTAAATACATACATACATACATACATATATATATATATACATACATATATATATATATATACATAAATATAGGACGATAATCAAATGAAAACCACAAATAGGTTATAAACCCGTGAGAACCAATGTAAAAATTTTTGTTTACATGATTTTTTTTCATCAAAACCTATGATTTAAGATATTGTTACACATATGTTCGTGTTCACCATATGATAAGTTTACATGTGAAAAACGAATTTTGTTTCACCTAGTGAAATGAAAAATATTCGTAAAAAATATTCATATGGTGAAACAAATCCATGTGAAACTATCATATTATGAAACACATATATTTGAAGTAGAATATAATAAATCCTAGCATTTGATGAAAAAATTTCATGTAAAAAAATATTTTTTATATCGGTTCTCACGGTTTATAACATATTTGTGGTTCTCACATGATTTAACCCCTATAAATATATATATATATATATATATATATATATATATATATATATATATATATATATATATATATATGAACTTTGCAAAAATAAATACTTGCAAATAAAACAAGTATTATTGATAATATAAACTAGTTTAAATAATTAACAAATTCAAAAAAAAATGTCAAATAAAATTTTGATTGGACCAACATGAAATTAACAATTATTACACTCCTCTCTCTCTCCCCTCTCCCAAGGCCGGCCACCCCCTTCCCCATATCTCCCTCTCTCTCTCTCTCTCTCATTTTACTACATCACAAACTCATTTCATCATCTCACACTTTCTCTCTAGCTTCTCTCTAAAACTTTCTCTCATTTTCTCTCTAAAAACTTTTCTATTCTCTCTCAATTTGAGCTTCAACTCCAGCCCCTAAACTCATGAAAGATCGAGTATTGAAGTGTTCCGAAGGTAATCTCATATGTAGAGCAAAGCCTACACATCCTTTTGTTAAATCTTCTTTCATTTTCTTTAAGTCTTCTTCTTCTTCTACTCTAGTTTTACTTTGTCTTGCTAGAAACATCTTTGAAATCTTAATGTTTGTATATTCATCACTATAACATCTTACATGTTATTAAAAAGGGGATGAATCCATGATCAAACCTATGTTAAGATCAAAGAAGGAACTTTTGAAAGTTCTTACAAGCATGCATGTGTTCTTCATCAAAACCCACCTCTTAATCTCTAAGAAGATTTATGAAAAACTTTATATTACACTAAAAACTTGTTTTAATCTTCATGCATGTGCTAAAAATTTGTTATTTTATATCGCAAAAACAAGTTCTTGGTTTGACTACTCAAGAAATCTTAAAAAGAGAGCAATAAAACCATTTTGGGGATTTTTGAAAGATACCTTTATTAAATATACATGCATGTAGTTCTAGATGTTTAAAAATAAATATTCATCTAAAAATATTTGTTTGAGGAAGTGTCAAATCAGATTCCATGCAAAAGGAACAAAATCATGGCAAAACATAAAGTTAGTTGCATTTTCTTAAAACCTATCCTTTGACAGCAATCTGTCAGATTTCTACCTCTCTCTTTAAATGGCCATAACACTCTCAATATTTAACCAAATGAGGTGAAATTTCTTCTGAAATTTATGTTTATGTCTTAAGATTCGAACCCAAGCGGTTTCACTAAAAAACGCAAAGAATTCGACCTTAAAACAGACATCACAAAAACAGTATGCAAACAACTATGTTTTCTGTAGTAGCTGCACTATAAAAATTATTTGATGGACTTATCTACCTTCAAAAATTATGGTTTATACGTCAAAAGTTTCATAACACAGAGTGTCAGCTTGATTAAAAATCTCTTGTCCAGAAAAGCCTCGGAAAATAGCTAAAAACGAACTGAAAGTGACACAAAGATTCTGGACAGAAAAGTAAACTTCCAAGTATCGTTAAAAATCAACTTTTAACTTATTTTGTGATAAATCTATGACTTTTATTGAGTAATAAAGACATGCAAAATATTTTAGACCATCACAAAAATATGAACCTTAAACAAAGTTCTACATAAGGCATTTTATGACATTGTGGATAAGTAGGTTTCACTAAACCCTTAGAATCAAGCTTGAATCTTACTAGTGACTCTTACGATTCGTAGGATTGGAGTAGGATCATATTACAAGTGCACTCGTGAGCATATCGGAAACATCTTCACTTATCACCGTGAGTTTTCACAGCCCCTTTTTACTACTTTTATACATTTTGGGGTGAAAAGCATGTTACGATTTTATTACGCATCGGTTGTACTGTTTACTCAAAATGCTTCATATTGCTACAAGTTTTTATGCGCTATGGTATGTATGCTTATGTTAGTTGATTCTGAGTTTCACATTCATTTTAAGTCCCCGGTTCAACTTTACATTACCCATTAGCTCATTGTGCGAGCCGTTGGTATATTATGGATAACGTTATTTGGTTGACTCCCCACTCACCTCGCGAGTGCATTATTACCGTCTTCTTAATCATGTTTGTGAGGAACATGTGTCATTGGGCGTGCAGTCAGGAGGTTTGGGTAGTGGGCTCTTGGCTTTAACATTTTTCATACAATAATATACCTTGCGCATGTTGACAACTGAATTCTCAATCCACTGTGCGGATTTACAAAGATGCTTTAAAACTACAACCGAATACTCAATCCACTGTGCGGATTTACAAACATGCATTAAAACGGATGTGCATACTGAAAACCTATGACCTCACCAACTATTCAATAGTTGACCCTCTCATTTACATGTTTTTCAGGAAATATCAAGTAAGGTTGGGACTTTAGAAGGCACCACTAGTAGCTACATCCAACACAATCTTCTTTATCATGTCAATTTTTGTTTTTGGACAATTTGTATTTTGGAACAAGATGTATTTTTGGAAACGTTTTTTAGCTATGATGATTGTGGGTTGTCTTCTACCTTATGCAATGAAACCTTGAGCTGTGAC
>JAWVWS010000951.1:0-25000 GCA_033807775.1 Saussurea involucrata
CTTCAATAAACCTAAAGAACTTCTTCTTTTTCTGCCAATTATGATAGACAACACCGAACTCTGGTTTCTCTAACACAGTATACAATGCAATACCCTGAATATCTGGCATACGTCTGTTTGGCCTTCTGGTGTTAACTCTGATCTGACTTCCCTCCAACGCCAGTTGAAAATCAGTCAAGTATACAAGCTTCACCAAGTTCTTCATAAATCTTTTTACTGCTTGGTAAGACTCAGACCACGTAATATCTTTGTTTGGAAGTCTTGCAAGTATATCATACACCCTGAAGAAATCCTCACAAGTCAAGGATTTGAAGTTAGCCTCACTGAATGACCACTCTTTTCCATCTGTTCTATACACCATGAATCTTGGATAAAAGACATTCAAAATTTTCTCCGATTCTATCTTGGAAATCTTTACTATCTATTTATCAGTCCTCACAAATATGATCTCTCTATCTTTGTTGCTCATCATATTAAAATATTCAATCTGGTGCAGATGTGGAAACTTTTCAATCGAATACAACTTTATCTTATCTATCGGCTGAATCTGTTTCACAAATAAGTCACTCCGGATGTCTTCTTGGAACGGAGTAATGACTCTTATTCGGTGACCTGTTCTTTCGAGCAAAGCTTCTCTGTCTATTAACATCTGAAAGTTTTGTATTTCAGCTTCGGAAACTGGATCTTTAATTTTACCTTCGGGAAGATCAGGTATAACGGGAACTTATATAACAGGATCAGGTTGAGCATCGTTGTTTTCATCTTCCGAATCAGAAGCAGGTTGAGCATGAACACCATCAAATACATCATCCAATTCCTCCTTTATCTTTACCACAGTTACTTCGGGTTCATCCTCAGAATCCACATATACAATATCTTGTATCAAGTCATCAGCCATTCTCTCCTCTTCCATTCTGTTATCACTTCCACCGGGCTTTTCAACCGTGGGAATGATATCATCCAGAACTCCTAACACATCACTTTTCTGTACAGTTTCACTAACACCAGTACCAGTACCAACAACCTCCACATTTTCAGTTTGAGCACCCGAACCACTAGCTTCTCCAACTTTCTGCCTCTTACTCATCTCCCCCTCATGGTGATCAGGATCGGGATCTTGATCATCATGTTTTTGTTTAGAGGTTTGGGCTTGAATGTCACATTTTTCTTCCAAAACATTGATACGGTTAGAAAGGGATGTAAAGCCAAAAGAAATAGCTTGGGTTATGTCAGTTACGGATTGTTGAAGTGTTTGGATATTAGTTCAGGATGGTAGGTTGGTTTGTTGTTCAGTTTGGCGTTTAAGTAGACCAAGTAAATCTACTTCTTCTTGAGTGTTAGTGTTTCCTTGTTCTAATAATCGAGTAACCATTTGAGATTTCAGTTCATGTAGATGAAGATTAGGGAATACCTTCGGGTTAGATTGAGTTTCTGGCTGAGATTCAGGTGCGATGGATGAAGATTCCACGACATATTTTCCTTTCACTGCTTTGCTCACTTCTTGAGATAGCTTGTTAATCACTTCTTTCATTTCTGGAGAATGAGCTTTATACGAGTTGCTCAGAGTAGTGATTGACATTTCCAACAGCTTCAAAGATACAAATTGATGAGGAGGAGGACCCACCAAAGATCTGATGTTCTGAGATTGTAACGGGGTAACACCCAGACCACTTAGGTTACTGGTTTGCATAGCAGTCGAAGAGACTGTATGGCCTGTGCTCGATGCTGGCATAGTGTTAACATTGACAGGACTTCCACCCGGTTCTCGTAAAGCACCAACAAATGGCGGCAATACTCGGGGTGTTCCGGTTGGGTCACCAAGAACTCCAATAGTTTGTGTCACCAATGATGTTGTGACTGGTGGTCGTTGTGTCCTAGGAAAAGAAGTAAATCTGAAGGGCTCTAGACTCGATTTGCGTACAAATGAAGGCGGTGGCCAGGGCATTTGCCATCCTGTTTCAATACCAGCTGACACTGAGTGTGTCGCCGATAGACTTTGTGCTATTCCCCTGTGAGAAGATGAAACATCAACTTGTAAAGAAGTTGATGAGTGGCTGAGTGGGGTTGTGCAACGCATAGCTGGGTCCACTATGACTATTTCAATGTGTTGTGGCGACGGACGCGCACTGACAGTAGATGTGGCTACCCGGGTTGACACGGTTTGGGAAGGATCAGTAGTTAAAACTTTTGTTGATCCTGTCACACTCTCACCATCTTTTTTTCTTCCCATCTCACTTGACCTCACATTTATTTCTGTTTCAACTAAAGCTCCCTCAGTACTCCTTATATCCCCTCCAGCACTAGATTTTGGCTCGGTATTAACACCAATCTCAAAATCATGACCACCATGTTGATGATCATCATCATTATCCTCATCATCATCATTATCATTATCATCATCCGCTTCTGCCTCATCATCAACTTCGTCTGAACTAGAGTTTGCAGAATAAACGATTGCTGGATCATCAATATCTGCATATAGATCCTCAGTTGCTTGCTCAGAATGAGCAGAACCAAGACTGATCTCTTCATCATCAGGAACATGAGACGACTGACCAGGAGCACCCCCAACGCCAGTTCCCCTCACAACGTTTTTACCGCTCGTCTCACCGTGTTCAAGTACCCTAGTATCTTGAACTCTGTCTCTAATAACTAGACCCTCACTCCTCTCTCTAAGTGGGATGACACTTTGGGTAGGGCCCTCCGGTTCTGGCTGGGCCATAAGTGCGTTCTCTTCTCTATACTCACTCATAAATGGTGACTCCTGGTCAGCGTAAGCGAGTACGGATTCAGGTAAGACTTTAACAGGTTCAAAATGAATACCTTTGGGAATACGAAGATAGTGCATCCACTTATCTGGACCACGTAACGCTCCTTCTCATCTCGGGATTTGTTGATTAGCATCCATTATGTATTTGATAATAATCTGTAGAAACCTATGAAACGAAACAAAGATTCTTGCCCTAGATGGCTTTGACTTGTCTCAGACAACCTCAATCAATTCATTCCATATCAGCATAGCAAAGTCTATCTTCCGGTCATAGACGATAGCATGAAACATCCGTAAGACAGAGATACTGCATCTGTCAAGCCCTGTGTGCTTTGACATCATACATCTGTTGATGATGCTAAAAAGAGTATAGTACAACGAAGGCAGGTACTTTCTTTTGAAGTTGGAGGCAATGACAAGAACTCCATCTTCTGTGTCATTATATCCCAGATCCTGAATATCTCGGCACAATTCTACTTCAGATACCATAACAGCAAAATGATTTGAGAATGGTAAATCCAACACAGTTCTAAGACATTTGAGAGTCCACTTGGCATCAAAATGATCTATCTTCAGTGTAAAGTAGTTGGTCGCATCAGATCGAGGTACAAATTGGATTGTGTATCATGCTTGTTGTAAGTAAATCTCCGAAACCAATTGAGTCTTCTCAAGAGCAGTGCGAATGGGATTGCCTTTAAGAATCTCCACCACTATTTGATAATCCATCCTCAGTTGTGTGTCGAAAGTGAAGTTATTGTGCTTTATGGCCAACTTATTCTTAGGTAGAATAAGTTCATCATCTGGATTCCTTGCATTCACAGAAGGATGTGAAGAACGATGTGAAGGAATGATCGTATTCTCATCCGAGGAATTACCATCACCATGCTCTTGAATTTGTGCCATTTGATCTGACTTGGAACTCGTTAGAACAATGGGATAATAGTTGCAAAGTACCACCTTTTGAGAATTTCTCAAAATTTCCTAACTCCGGAAGGTTATCGCACAAAGCTAAAGATTTTAGTCGCATGACACTTCTAATTGCACGACACTTGGGCGATGAAAAAGTTATCGCTCAAGGCGTGTGCGATCAGAATGAATAACTGTTTTGTGCGACAACAATGAATGTTTGAAGACATTCTTTGTGCGATAACTTAGAACACTTCGAGATATTTTGAAGTTTCATTCCAGATTCTAAGGATAAGCAATAAAGGCACAAGAAATTCAGTACCCTATACGCGTTGAACTATCAGAAGCCTATCTTATCATGTTTTAGCAAGTATCTAACACGCAAGTGTGATTTTGACAAAAAGAATATGAACAGTTTTGAACACAACTAACTATTCTAACACAAAATCGACTCTAACAGATAAAATTGTCTTTTACAAGCTAAAAGATGTCCAACTTTTACAAGCTAAAAGATGTCCAACTTTTAACTTGTTCTTTCCTCTTTGTTTTCCAAAACAATCTTGCTACCCCTACAATGATGCATAAGATTTTGAAAAATGATTTTCCATCAAGTAGAGTTTCCACAAAAAAGCATTAAGTTTACTTCATAGATCTACACACAAATTGATCAGACACATGTATGTATATGTGTATATGCTCCCTCTCGACAAATGATCAATTATTTTTCTTGTCTCCCCCTAAACACATGCAAACACACATCAAACTGCACAAAGCATATGAAATGATAGAAATGAAGTTTATACGGTAAAGAAAGAATAAAGTTGAAATAGATTTTGTAAAATACTGAAAAACATAAAATTTGAAAGAATCATAATAAAGATTCAATAATATGAAAATTATTATTCTTCAATCAAGTAGTAAAACTTGAATGATTAATAATAATTTTCAAACTATTGAATGAAAACTATGAACATTCAAACTTTCATGTTCAACATGCCTAGCTTTGAAATCAGAAACTTGAATCGTTTCTCATCTAAAGCCTTTGTAAAGAGATTAGCAAGTTGAAATTCAGTAGATACAAAATACAGTTCAACTGTACCTTTTTCAACATGGTCCTTAATAAAATGATACCGTATGTCGATGTGCTTTGTCTTTGTGTGTTGGACCGGATTCACATAAATAGCAATTGCAGACTTGCTATCACAATAAATGGGGATTTTCTCGTACTTACATCCGAAGTCCGTTAGTTGAGTCTTCATCTAAATAACTTGCGAACAACAACTTGCGACAGCAACATACTCAGCCTCCGCCGTAGAAGTCGAAACGCAGTTTTGTTTCTTTGAAGCCCAACTCACTAATTTATCACCCAAAAATTGTACGTGTACCGTTGTGCTCTTCCGATCCAATAAACTCCCACCATGATCCGCGTCGGAGTAAGCTGTTAACTCGTATCCCGTGCCCTTCGGATACCAAAGTCCAAGGTATGTAGTGCCTTTTAAGTAACGGAAAATGCGCCTGACAGCTCCGAGATGTGATTCCTTAGGATTTGCCTGAAAACATAATATTCGGACGACTAGAAGTTAACTACATGAGAGATCCTATCATACCTCGATAAGTGTTTATATCTGTTTTCTTACCATCTTCGTCTGGACCGATCTTGGAACCATGTGCCATAGGTGTTCCGATAGAAGTACAATTTTCCATTTTGAATTTCTTCAAAATGTCGAATATGTATTTGGATTGGTTGATGAAGATTCCCGTTGAGAATTGCTTCACTTGTAGTCCGAGAAAGAAATTTATCTCTCCCATCATGCTCATCTGGAACCTGGTCACCATGATGTCAGAAAACCATGTATATAAACCGGGGTTAGTCGAACCAAATATAATGTCATCTACGTAAATTTGTATAACAATAATTTCACCTGCTTCGCACTTTATGAATAACGTCGTATCTATTTTACTTTTTTCGAAGCCTTTCTCAAGTAGAAAAGTTGAAAGAACCTCAAACCAAGCGCGAGGGGCTTGTTTCAGACCATACAAGGCTTTATCTAAAATGTATACATGGTTTGGATGTTCCTTGTCGACGAACCCTTCAGATTGTGATACATATACCTCCACTTTAAGAAAGGCTGTTTTCACATCCATCTGATAGATGGTAAAGTTTTTGTACGCCGCGAACGCCAGAAAGATTCTGATTGCTTCAATTCGCGCGACCGGAGCATATGTTTCGTCATAATCGATGCCCTCTTGCTGGCGTTATCCTTTCTCTACTAGGCTGGCTTTGTTACGAACGATAATTTCATCTTCATCCTTTTTATTTTTGAATACCCACTTGGTACCGATGACGCTTTTATCCGCCGGACGGGGAACAAGCCTCCAGACTTTCAACGTCTCAAATTGGTTGAGTTCTTCTTGCATCGCGATCACCCAATCTGTATCATTTAGAGCCGCATAAACCGATAATGGTTCAACATTGCTCAAAAAGATCGCAAATAAACACTCATTTGACGTGGCCATAAGAGCTGACGAACGCATCTGAACTGGTGAATCTGGATCAGCTATTATTTGATGAATAGGATGAGCCTTTGTCCACTTTGTTGAGTGCGGGTGTGGAACATATGATGTTTGAACATTGACAAGAGAAGCATTTGTCTCTTGATCAGCTAATGGTACTTCTACTTCAGCACTTGGAATTTCCGGAGGAATATCGGTAGTCGGAATTTGTACTCCAGAAGATTCAGGTGGTTGCTGAGAAGTAGTTGTAACATTCACTGAAGAACTTGTGTTATGTGTTGAACTTCCCACATTTGTAGGAACAGGTTGTGGTGTAGAATTCACATTTGGTACATCAGTTTCTTGAACAGGAGATGAAACATCAATCGTTGTTGATTGATTTGCATATGTATCAGTAGTAGGAACAACAGCGGAAATTGTTGTAGATGCGGGTTTATTCCTGTTAAGAACATCAGAAGATTTGTATGTACCAAAATATTTGTCATAAAAATCTTCAAACAAATAATCAAGATCAGTTAAATGAGATTTAGAAGATGAGGGTTGATCCTGATTCGGTTTTGGAACAGGTTCTGAACTGTATTGTTCAGAAGCTAAAATTCCAGTTATCACGGGTTCTGAGCTGTTATGATCAGAAGCCATTTCGTTATGCTCATCAAACTTGACATTCACGCTTTCAATTATCGTTCTGGACTGCTTCAAGTATATACGATATGAAGCTGTAGAGAAAGAATATCCGATGAAGATTCCATCAATCACTTTCGGACTAAACTTGTTAATATTCTCCTTGTCGTTCAATACAAAGCATTTGCAGCCAAAGACTCGAAGATGCTTTAAGGTTGGCTTTCGGTTGTTCATTATCTCATAAGGAGTCTTACTAAACCGGCAATGAATAACCGAACGATTCTGAGTGTAACATGCAGTTGCGATAGCCTCAACCCAAAGGAATAATGGTAGATTAGAATAAGCCAACATCGTTCTTGCAGATTCGACTAACGTTTAGTTACATCTTTCTACAACACCATTCTGTTCAGGAGTTCTGGCGGCAGAAAATTGTTGAAGAATCCCGTTTGATTCATAAAAATCTCCCAAGACTCTGTTTTTAAATTCTGTGCCATTATCCGAACGAACGATTTTAACTGATATTTGCATGTTGTTTTGAGCTGACTTGATGACGTTGATCAGATTTTCTGGAGTTTCATCCTTTGAACGAAGAAACTTAACCCACGTATAGCGTGAATAGTCATCAACAATCACCGGTACGTATTTTCTACCACTGATACTTTCTGTCCTCATTGGTTCGCAGAAATCTACTTGAATTAGCTCAAGTACACTCTTTGTTGTAGGTTCAGGTTTTGGTTTATGAGGAACCCTCTTCATCTTACCTTTCTCGCAAGCATCACACAGATTTTCAACATCGAACTTCATAACTGGAAGACCCCGAGCTAGATCGCCTAACACGAGTTTCTGAATATAACGAAAATTCAGATGTGATAAGCGTCGGTGCCATAACCAGCTTTGTTGTACTGAAGCCTTTGACAGGAGACACACTTCATTTTATGGCTTAAATGAAGACAGGTTAATTGTGTAAAGATTGGACCTTTGTGTGCCGACAAGAAGTTCTTTTCCTTCGTCAGTTTTGACACAACATCTTGTTGCTTTGAAACTCACTTCCAAATATGTCACAAAACTGTCTTATACTGAATAAGTTGTGTCCCAGTCCTTCAATGTAGCTAACCTTCTTAATTGTAAGGTTATCTTGGAGCAAACTGATTATTCCCAAATCTTACACGACCAAGGTCTTTTTCAAAAAAGTTTGACAACATATCTCGTTGGCCGGCCATATGGTTCGTACATCCATAATCTAAGTACCATAACTTACTTTTCTGCAATCAACCAGATTAGACCTTTTTAGGTACCCATTTAAAGATGGGTCCTTTTTGGTTAGTTGTTGGAGATCCCTTTTTGGAAACCGGTGATCTCTTTTTCTTTGTGAAAATAGGTGTTTGAGAAAAAGCATATGGAACATAATATGAGTTGTACCAACAACAAGAACCAGGTATAGCAAACATACTACTTCGACCGCAAACAGAACAAAAATATTCGTCATTTGCAAAATTCAACAATTGGTCTTTAGAGTAACTCTTGTAAGGTGTTACAAGATTTCGTTTATCACTAGTACCAAATTGTTTATTCTTTGAAAAACTATTATTTTTAACATCTTGTTTGGTCGGTGGGGTCTTTGTTTGCTTTACTCGCCATTCTTGCTTCCCATTCTTCACATTCACATAATAATCTGAAAGACAAGAAAATTTAGAGCCAGAAAGTTTAGAACCACGAGAAGTGTTTTTCTTTGACTTTTTATTCTTCATTCTTTTCTTTAAAGGATGTTCATGAATAGGCGTTTTCTTCGTATTTGAACACTCTCCGTTATAGAAAGAACTAGAAGGTTGATCATCTTTCAGAACAAAGTCGTTATGGTCCGGAAGTTTCTTTGAAAAATCAAACACACAAGCCTTTCCTTTGTCATTAACCACAGACTTAGATTTTTCTTTAGAGACAGAGTCAGAATGAAAATCCTCACAATCAGAATCTGAAACAACATTGTAGACTTCAAAATTCTTTTTAGATGAAGAAGAATTTTCAAGAGTACACCACGTTTGAAAAGCAAATTCATTTCTTTCTTTAGCTAAAGCATTTTCCAATTCATTTATGTCTTGAGATAGCTCATTTATTTTGTCTTCAAAAGATTGTCTTTGAATTTCAAAAATGACTTTCTCGTTCTCGAATTGTTCACGCTCAAGATGAAAAGCTTTCTCAACATCAAACATCTTTCTATTACTTGTGAAAGTATTTCTTTCTTTTTCTAAAGCATTTTCTAATGTCTTTACATTTTGAGAAAGTTCACAAATCTTCTCTTCAAGAATTTTGCTCTCCTTTGTAAAATTTGCTCTTTCGCTTTCAAATTGGTTATGCTCAGAGAGTAAAAGTTTCTCAAGATCCGACACTTTCTTATAAAGTTGAAGACACTTTTGATCGACTTTTTGTTTTGCTTCAAAAGTAGTCTGAAAACTTTTTAATTAAAGATTTTTCATAAACAGTTTTCTCCTTTTCCAATTCAGACTTGAAGCGTGAAGATAGTTCCTTAAAGCTATTTGAGTAAATAGCTGAAAGAAAATATTTTTCAAACTCAAATTTCATCCTTTGTTCTAGAATAGATTTCTCAAGTTCCCAGATTCTTCCTTCTAGAATCATAGGTGGAACATATCATTTTGCTTCAAGAGGTTTTTCGCAATTTGGTTTAGTAGCATAGATATCAAAATAGTCGTTCGAAAGTTTTCCATGTGGATTCTTTTGATATTTTTCACTCTCTCGAGTATAACAAAAAGGAAGTTGCATTTTTGTTGTAGTGGTTGTTTTCATTAATTCTTCTTTTTCTATTTCATCAGCATTTGTCCATCTGATTGCACATTCAGGAAAATATCTGGCATAACGCAAATATTTAATTTCATATAGCGTTGGAATGTAATTGATTACTTTTGCCAGATTTTTTGGATTTTCATAACCAAGTCCCCAATATTTATTGACATAACTCACAAGTCTTGGTTTGTTCATGTGAATAGTTTGCTCAGTTTGACCTCTCAAATATAACTTCTTTTCCAAATTTTCTATTTTGTTCAAAAACTCTGTATTTTGAGTGGTGATATTTTTCAATGAAAGTTCACACTCACTATTCTTTTCTTCCGAATCCTTAATCTTGTTTAAAAACTCTGCGTTTTGATTTGAAAAGTCATTCAAAGAAAACTCACTTTCGTTATTCTTTTCTTCTAACTCTTTGATTTTCTTTGTTAAATCAGAAATCCGAGAATCAAAGAATATCTTATCATTTTCAAATTGTTCTTGTTGATCCTTGAGATTTTTAAATTCAACAAAATTCTTTTCTTTCTCAAGATCATTATCAAAAATAATTTGATTTAGATCTTCGTTTTGTTTCTTTTCTTTTTCAAGATTGGCTCTTAAACTTTGAACTCCTTGTATCATGACATTTATTTCACGTAATAAAATAGCTTTCTCATTTTCTGATTTAGCTAGTTTATTACGTGTAACAATTAATTCACTATGTATAGTAGTTATGTCATGATCATCCGAGGAAGGCATTGGAAAGGAATTTACCTAGGTGGAATTGTCCGAAGCATCCTCATCATCTGAGTTGAATTCAGCCTGACAAATGTTTACCTGCTCCTCGTTCTCTGCCTCGTCGTCAATCTGGTCTAGCCAATATTCTTCCTCCACAAGCAATGTTATTCCTTCTTCCTTTTGTTTGGCTAGCAACATTTTGTTCTTATAATAATCGAAATTTCTCACCACTTTCTTCCTACAATCCTTGGCGTAGTGACCACGCGTGCCACAATTGTAACACTTCGGTGCCTCAACAGGTTTCTTATCTACATATGACTTTTTACCATCTGCCTTCTCAATCCTTTTTCTCAACATTTTCAAAGCGTTTCTCCTCAAACGGTTTCCTCTCAAAATTGTTATTCTCAATCTTTCTTGAACCAGACGTATACCTCAGATTGTTTGATGATGGTGTTATGTAAAACCTTTTCTGAAAATGCCTAGTGAGTAGAATCATCGCTTGCTCATCGATGAGAGTCTAGGATTTTGTTTCATGCGTCTTGAAACGCTTTTCCATTATGGTTGTAGCACACTCAAAAACTTCACATTAACTTGTATAGATGGTTTGTTTATTTTGTTCTTACCGAGTTCATTCAGTAATGTGAT
Source organism: Saussurea involucrata (assembly GCA_033807775.1). Taxonomy (NCBI): domain Eukaryota; kingdom Viridiplantae; phylum Streptophyta; class Magnoliopsida; order Asterales; family Asteraceae; genus Saussurea; species Saussurea involucrata. The sequence continues at coordinate 10,970 of JAWVWS010000951.1, forward strand.
GAATCTGTCATATGTTTGGCTCAAACTCTCATCCTCTTTAGCTCTAAACTCCTCATATCGATTTATGCACAAGGTTGTTTTCATTTGATTTCCAATCTGAGAACCTTGCAACATCTTTTCCAGTTGTACCCACATATTATTTGTCGTGTCTTTGAAACTATAATCTTGTTGAACACGAATCCCCATTGTATATTCGCTTATGGATTTCACTTTACCACCCACAATTCCTTGAGCACCTTGTAATGGTGGAACATCGGTCATCAGTGGTGTCATGGGTCCTTTTAACAAAGATTCTAACAAATTTTCTCCATTCTATTGTCTCTCCAAGAAATCCTGAAATCTTTCTTTCCATTGTTCGTATTCATTTTCAATCAAATTTGGAGGACGTGATTCGGTTCCCAAGGACATCATGATATCATTCTTCATCATCTTGTTGAGTTTACTTGTAAATGATCTTTAAACAGATAAGCAAAACAGTGAATTGTACTCAGTTATCGCTCAAAGGTAAGCGATGAATAGTACTTAATCGCACGACTCGTGTAAGATGAGGAATGAATAGTAGTTATCGGTCAATAACTATGTGACCAAAATCATTTCTTGGTCAAAGCTATGCGATCAGAGTTAGTTCTCGGTCAAAAGTTGTGCGATCAGAATCAGTTATCGGTCAAAACGTTCAATGAACAGTAAGTTATCGGCCAACCTTTGTGCAATCAAACACCGTGAACTGTAGTTCTCGGTCAAAACTTGAGCTATCAAAAACTCTTATCGGCCAAGTTCTATGCGACAACTATGAGTATTAGTTTCATGCGACTACTTTGAAGGTTTGAATGAATGTATTGTGCGACTACTTTGAATGTCGAACCGAAAAACTTTTAAAGTCCAATAAATCCCTCAAATCATAACCAATTGATTTGAAAGTTTGCAGATACCTTCGAAATGCTGATCTGAACAACTTTTGTTTAGATCATAACACCAATAACTCACTGGATCAACACCTTTCGATCTAAAACAGAAAGTTACCTAAAAATCCATCACAGATCACTAAAATAGGTTCTTCCAATTCGAATTCTTGCACAGACTGATTCAATACACTCACGAACTGATCTGTAACACTGATCTCACTCAAATCGTCCTAAAAATGTCAAATCAATCCTAAGTCCGAAAATAGAAAAAAATACCCAAAAATTTCTCAAATCTTTACTAAATTTGCTTAAATCTACTTGCTCTGATACCACTTGTGATCCCAGAAACAAGTAAAACAACAATGAATCAAGTTGCAATCAAGTCATCTCATTAATCTTCAAATGGTGATTACACATTGTAGAGAGAGAAATATGAAAGCCTTGATATCTAAAGCGCAAAAGTTATGAAACAGGAAACTAATCTAAGCTATTTATACTTAGACTAGTAATTTACATTTTGAGTCCCTCTACTTGGATACAACTAACAAAATAAGACTAACAATTTTCAATGGTAATGTCCTCTGGAGAAGAAAATTCCATAAGTGGGGTTTCCCGGCTTTGATTAAGCCCAGGTGACTGAAAAATGTCCTCTGGATGGCTAGATGGGTCAAGGATCGAGGCGTGCACCTCTTGTTCAATGTTCTATGATGCTATACCATCTAGAACAGATAGTGTGGTTTCACACGGAGGGGGCTAGGGGATGTGCCAGGGGAACCTTTTTCTCCTAAGTTCTCCTCCTCCATTTGTTTTCCTATAACTAACACCTCTTCCTCTGCGAAGTTTGAATCATAGTCTGCTAGAAGATCGGCTAGAGGGTTGATTGGGATAGGGACCTCTAAGGTGAGGTATGAGGTTGTTAACCCTCATCAGAGTCAGATTCAATAGAGTGTATGATGGGGTCTCTGCCATCATTGGGTTATCTAGTAGCCCATCTACAGAAATTTCCAGAGGCTCTGCTGGGTAAGTTGGTTCCATTCACCCTTCCCTTTCTTCGATCTGCTCAGTTTTCTCTGTAGACATCTTTCTGAGCCTCCTCTTCTTCTTCTGAGGCTCAGGGGCTTTTGGTTGTTCAGGTTCCGCGGTGGATTGTGTCTTAGCCTTTTTCTTTGGCTTTGGCACTTAGGGTTCTTCAGGTTGAGCTTCTGCAGCTTCAACCTCTCTGAAGTTAGGGTCTACGGCTTCTGCAACTTATGTTTTCTTGGCCCTTTTTTTCTCTTTTTGGCCTTGATGGTTCCGCTCTTTGTTCAGGCTCTGCAGATGGGCTCCTCACTTCTATTCTAGAGGATGCGAGTTCTCGCCTCTCTCTCTTCCCTTGCATCTCCTGCATCCTCTATCACTCGCTGAGCTACGGACTGACCCAAAGCATATCCTACGTGTGGTGGGGTTTTAGGTCTCGGTTTGGGACTAAATGCACGCATATATTCTCTCCTAACTTCACTACCCACATACTGTAGTATTCTTGCAAAGTGGTCTTGCGTTCGGGTATCCTTCTGGTGAATTGGTGGGGTTTACGGTCTTCAGAGGGTAGTTTTTTATAGAGGGCACATTCATGGAAAAGCCCTTGTACTTAATCATCTGATGCAGAAGGACCGTGATAGTTCTGGGATAGGTGAGCATAGGGGCCTTGTTTGGGTTCCTTGTTTGTTCTACCCTCTTCTTTTCCACATAACTCACCATTTCTTTTAGGATAAGTCTGGCGTAGTCAAGTGATAGAACGTAGTATATTTCATACATTATGGCCAGTATGTTTTGTGATGATTAGTTTGGGCTACCAATTTTTCTTGTCAGGATTCTATTGAGGATGCTAAAAAATATTCAACACGGGTGGGAGGTTTTGCCTTCTAAAATTTGTCCTTTTGGTAGAAGGATGAGGATTGAGTATTCAAGAGCAAAGGCTCCAGTGTTCAGAATGACGTAGTGGTTACTGGATTTCAATGGAAGTGGGGCGAAGTTATGTTCCTTGTTGATGAATGATTGTTGATGGGTTGAAGGTTCATGGTGAACTGAGTCATTTGAATCTGAATGAGGCACATCATCCCTACGGGGTGGGATGGGGTTGAAAGATTTGTTGCTTTCGACAGGGGAGGCCATTGTTGCAGGTTTGAAGGTCTGAAAATTAGAGAGATTCTTGCACGAAGGATTGAAGAAGGGAGTAAAAAATGGAGATATGAAGGAATTTTGAATTTAAAGCCCTGGATTTGAAAAGGATTAGTGGAATTACCATTTAATTTGGAATCCGTAATCAAGTATAAAGCCGTTTGAGGGAAACGACGGTTGATTGCATAACCATTCAGAGCGTCACACGTGGATCTGGACGGTTTAGTAATGTGACATGAATGTTTATCACAACCCACGCACGTGAGAGAAACTGTTGACACAGGGCTGTGATTTTCACCAATTAGCCCGCACTCTAGAGGAATGCTAAAAAACACACAAATGTTGGAGCACATAAGAGGATCTGTACAAAGGATGCCTTTGTGAGCTAGGGTCGGTCTTCTGTCATATCGATTACACCTTGTTTACCTAAACATTTGAAAGTCAATGATATGGTCGAGATTATATGCACTCCTTATCTAGTCTTGACTCAGAGGCTCTGTGCCATGGGTGCAGAGGCTCTTTGAGTCAAAATTTGTTCTAAGTTCATAATCCCAAAAGATTTGATATGATGAAAGTGACGTTTAGGGGGGTATTGAGAAATTCATACCTTGCTTTTACACTGTGAGAGTGTGGATGAGTGAGGCTCTGTGCGACAGACATGCTTATCCTTCCATATTGAGCATACCCAACTTACTGATTAAGAAATTGAATCTTTTTTCATCAAGAGCTTTGGTGAACAGATCAGCATGTTGGTATTCTGTAGACACAAAATACATTTCTATGGTGCCTTTCTCAACATGATATTTAAGAAAATGATACCTGATGTCGATATGCTTTGTTTTTTAGTGTTGCACAGGATTTGCAGAGATGGCTATGATATTTAAGAAAATGATACCTGATGTCTCTGAGTTGAGTCTTCATCCATAAGACTTATGAGCAACAGCTAGCAGCAACCACATATTTTGCTTCTGCCTTAGAAGTGGACACACAGTTCTGCTTCTTGGATGTCCAACTCACCAAGTAGTCAACAACTCCCAAAAGTTCTCTTTCTGTCGAGTCTACATCCTCCATAGTCTGAATCTGTATAAGCCATTAGTTCAAATCCAGAGTCCTTTCGATACCAGAGACCAAGATTTTTGGTCCCTTTAAGGTATCTAAAGATCCTCTTTACTGCAAAGAGATGAGATTCTTATGGATTAGATTGATACCTAGCACAGAGAAAAGTGGCAAACATGATATCTGGTCTACTAGCAATGAGGTACATAAGTAAGCCAATCATACCTCTGTATAGCTTAGAATCTATAGATTTTCCAGAAGGATCAGAATCCAACTTTGATCTAGTGGCTATTGGTGTTTTCATAGCAGATGAATCAAAGAGTTTGTATTTTGATAAAATATCATTTACATATTTTGAATGATTGATAAAAGTACCCACTGAGGTTTGTTTGACCTTAAGCCCAAGGAAGAAAGTTAATTCTCCCATCATGCTCATCTTCAAACTCACCCTTCATAAGCTTTGAGAATTTCTCATAGTACTTGGGATTAGTAGAGCCAAAGATGATGTCATCCACATATATTTGGACTAGCAGAATCTCAATCTTTTTCTTTTTGAAAAACAAAGTAGTATTAGTTGTACCTTTCTAAAAGTTATTTTTAGGCAAAAGGTTGAGAGACGTTCATACCATGCTTTTGGAGCCTGTTTTAAGCCATACGTGGATTTGTCTAAGAAATATACATGGTTAGGATGCTCTGAACTCTCAAACCCTGGTGGTTGCTAGACATATACCTCTTCTTGGGGTTTAACATTAAAGAAGGCAAATTTGACATCCATTTGATAGACCTTGAAACCTTTGTGAGATGCAAATGTAAGGACGATCCTTATTGCCTCTAATCGTACGACAGGGGAAAAGGTTTCATCGTAGTCTATTCCCTCTTCTTGGTAGTATCCCTTAGCAACCAACCTCGCTTTGTTTCTTATCACCACACCATCTTCATCCTTCTTGTTTCTGAATACCCATTTAGTTCTTATGGCACTTTTTCCTTTTGGTAAAAGAGCTAGTGACCGTACCTTGTTTTTCTCAAACTGCAGAAGCTTTTCTTGCATTGCTTCTACCCAGTTTGGATCTTTCTAGGGCCTCAGAAACCTTCTTCGGTTCTATCACGCTAATAAATTTTGTAAGGAAACAAAAATTAGCAGTGGCAGACTGTAACAACCCTTAACCCATATACACGACATATCATCCAAATAACACAAATAGATATAACAAACAAACTTCACTTTACATGTACGATCCAGTAGTCTTTTACAATTAGAAAGAACAACACTTGAAATACAATCCTTGAGCTATTTGCATCCATAACATTTAACATTCCATTACAACTACTAAATAAGTCAAAAGCTTCGTCTTATAGTCTTCCTTACTAGCCATCCCTCTCATACTCTACTTACTTGCCCTTACTTGATCCGCCACCTGGAATACATATTTTTAAAACAAAATGAGGGTTAGACCTGTAGGTCTAAGTGAGAAACCCCTGTTAGTTTAAAAACCATTTATACAAACTTCAATCATATAAATCACGCCACATAGTTACATATATCCAATTTAAACTCACACATCATATACCTTTCCTTCTCATTTCTTCCTGGCCATATTAGTGGTAGCAAGCCAACTAATAAAATACAACGCAGTACAACATCTACAGCCAAACAACGCTATACAGGTTCTATAGCCAATCACACCGGTCTTAAACCCGGTCAACGTATTATAACACATTTATAATACACATGTAAATATAATACCTCACTATATTATAATTCACATATAAACACATAGTCATCAACTATTCCATTCCCAATCCACACATATACGTATTCCAGTTAAAAACGTTTTTAAAGTAAAACTCACCTTATTGCTTATCAACACGTTTCCAAGTCTTCTTAACCGGTTCATCCTTTTACCCAGAATTCACAAGATCTGTAACACATAGATACGAACATCTCTTTACCACATAAAACACATAAGTCTTACTAAGGCTAAAAACTCTAAAGAACTCAAACCCTAAATTGTTGCCCCCAAACTCGTACTCAAGTCAAGACTACAGGATAGTCAGTCCTCATTCACTCCCAATCTAGTGGTTAACAAAATACAGGTTACTGGATACTCGACAGCATCTAAAACTCTCAAAATGGCCAAACAGCAAAAGTATCCGGATACCACAAGTTACCCGGACAACATGACTTTTCCGGACAACTTGACTTTTCCGGACAACAATAGAAAAGAGAGATTTTTCCGGATAAAAGACTCGTCCGGACACCTTCAAACAGTACCCGGACACCATCAACAAAACTACCCGGACACTACCAACAGTGCTATCCGGACACCTTCAACGTATCCGGACACCACTGTCGGTTTACCCAAAAATCACCCAGAAATCCGACTGAAATCAACCCTAGACCAGATGTGATGATTCTAATCCGATAGATACTTCCTACTAACCATTATAAACATAAATAGTACTAGAAACATACCTTAATCAGTTCCAATAACTCCAATTTGAGCCTTTACCCTTCTTTCTCCTTTCTTTCTTCTTCTTTTTGCTCCCAACACACACACACACCTAAATCTGAGTTTTGATATTTTATGAAATATCTAAACACCTAATTCAGATATTAATAACCAATTTTACTACTTCAGCCCCTACACTTTTCATTGTTAAACTAAATACCCCTAAACTTATAAATTCCTCTCATTTTACCCTAAACATCAAATATAGAGATAAATAATTTAACGACAAGAGGATTTAACTAACAAACTTACCCGGGGTATTACACAGACCTTGTCTTTATGCCTTCAGAAGGATTGCCAATGATTTGGCTTTGTGGATGATTGTTGGTCCACTTTATCAATCGGGGTAGGTTGTCAAGTTTACAATCAAATTCAGCTTCTGTTATATCAGGTATGTTCTCATTGTTGTTCACCATTGTTGAAGAATTCTCTGCTTGCTCCCCCTAAGATTGATGTCCTACAGGAGGAGATTCAAGAGGTGAAGTAATTGATGGACTAGCTAGAGATATATCTTGTTCTTCTTGGTCCGCAGAGGTTTGGTTGACAGAGGCTCTGTTGTTTTCCGACAGAGGGCTCTGCGTCTTCAAACAAGTCCTCGAAAAGTTTTGTGAGTTCTAACTCTCTGGACATTGAGTCGTTAGAAGTCATCCTTTCATGATCAAGTTCTGAGCTTGATGCCTCGAAAAGTGTTGCGAGTTCTAACATTCTATGATCAACTTGTGCTTCAGAAGAAAGACTTTGTAGGCTTTTGAAGTAGATGCATATCCAATAAATTTGGCCTCATCAGCTTTTCTGTCAAACTTGCCTAACCGCTCTCTATCATTTAGCACAAAGCACCTGCAGCCAAATACATGTAAGAATTTTATATTGGGCTTTCTTTGATGGAGTAAATGGTAAGGAGTTTTCATGTGTCTTTTCACTATCAGATATATGTTCTGAGTGAAGCATGCGGTGGAAATGGCTTATGCCCAAAAATATGTTGACAATCCAGATGCAGCAAGCATTGTTCTTGCAGCTTTCACAAGAGTTTTGCTACCCCTTTCAACAACACCATTTTGTTGAGGAGTTCGTGTTGCAGAGAAGTTCTGAGTGATTCCTTCTTGTATGAGATATGCATTAATGGTCGAGTTTTTGAACTCAGTTCCATTGTCACTTCTGAGCTTCTGTACTTTGTTGTTATACAGAACCTGGATTCTCTTCGTCAAATTAATTAGTATTTCAGGAATATCAGATTTCTTTCTTATAAATTCCACCCAAGTATATCCACAAAAATCATCTATGAGAACTAGAATATACTTCTTTCCTGACAAGCTCTGTACAGAAATTAGACTACAAAGTCAACATGAAGAATATACAGAGGTTTTATACAAAACACATCAGATTTTGTTCTGTGGGAAGCTCTTTTGAGTTTTCACATCTCACATGCAGAACACAGATGATCCTTGTCAAACTTTATGGATGGAAGACAACTTAGAAAATTGTGCTTAATAAGTTGATCTAAGGTACTGAAATTTAGGTTAGATAACGTGTTGTGCCAGAGCTAAGCCTCCTCATTTTTGTTTGAAACAAGGCAGAGCTTTTCATCTTTGCTCTTGGCTTTGAAATTCATGAGGTATAGGTCAACTCTTCTGTCGGCTCTTAGAAGCTCAACACCTGTATCAATTGTTAATAAAGAACAATACCTTTTGTTGAATATAACATCAAAACTACTATAACAGAGTTGGCTCATGCTCAAAAGATTGTTCTTCAAACCATCAACGTAAGAAACTCTTGATACATCAACATCTCCCTTTGAAATAACTCCATATCCCTTGATGTGACCCTTTGTGTCATCTCTAAAGGATACAAATCCTCCTTGTTTTTCATGGTATGAGGATAGTAACCTTCTGTCGCCAGTCATGTGCCTCAAGCACCCGGAGTCTAGGTACCAGATTGGCACATGTTGCTTCTGCAACACCAATTAATGGGTTTTAGGTACCTATTTCCAAATGGTTCTTGGTTTGTTAGGAGCTTTGGGAGGAACCTTTGTAGTCTTAGTGTTGATCCAAACCCTCAGTGATTTGATAATGACTCTCTTAGAATCATTTACTGAAAACTGTTAGTAGACAATATGTATTAACGTTTTATCATCAAAGAATATACTAAGTCTGTTTAGTATCGCTGATGAAAACATATGCTTTAAATTACATATTCAGCGATACTGTTCATCAATATGCCCTAAGCCTGTTCAGTCTTGTTGATGATCGTTGATAATCTTTGTTGTTTACTTATGATCCCTGAAGACAAGTTTCACGTCAACTATGTTCTACGTTGAAGTCGAAGATCAAGCCAAAGAACCAGCGACAAGTCTACTAATGAACTGATGCGGATATCAGCGAAGCCAACATTTGTCCAGTCAACGTGAAATTTCAAGAAGAAGACTTCAGCGAACGCTGAACTTTATCACTCGCTGATAAAGATCTATTCAGTCAACGCTGATCATGAAGTTTCCTCTACAAGTTACTTTTGTCTTTCCTCCTTGCACGCCTTCATACGAAATGTCAGAATGGACACCCCTTTTGTCCAGAATCGTACAACCAACTCTGATTCTACACTGTTCATCATGCGGCTACTAGGTTGTCTACAAAGGTCAAAACATGCAACCAATCAGCTGCTGCCACTTGAAAAGTTGTACTGATATGCATTAAATGCATGCAGTATATAAGAAGAACCCTACTTCAGAAATGAAGTGCTCGGCCATCTTCTTCTCTACTACTTTGTGTTAGATTATTAATCTTTAATATTCTTATCTCTTTTCTAACTTATTTATAGTGCAAGAAAACTTAGTGTTTCTCTTGACTTGTTTAGATTAGGTTTATTCCTTAATCTTGTTCCGCAACAAGTTGTAAATTGTTTGATACATATCAATAAACAATTTAGAAAAGTGAAATTCGTGTGTTTGTATTCAACCCACCCCCCCCCCCCCCTCTTCTACAAACTTGTATAACCCCTCCGGGACCAACAAGTGGTATCAGAGCAGATTGTTTAAACTCATAAACAAGATCTTGCTTATACTAATCTTTTCTCTTCCTCGCTACTTCTCACAATGGCTACCAACACAAACACAAACTATATTGACAATGGTTCTCTTGCAAAACCCCCCAGATTTTCCAGAGATAACTTTAATCTGTGGAAAAATAGGATGATACTCTTCTTAGAAGGTGTAGACCCTACTATGCCTTATTACATCGAAAATGGCCCATATATTCCTGTTAGGATTGATCCTAAAGTTCCAGGCACTACAACTAGAGCTGCCATTCCTGAAAGAATCATTCTTAAGGAACCTCACAATTGGTCTGATGAAGATAAGAAGAAGGTGGCTATTGACACAAAAGCCAGATCCATTCTATCCATGGCTCTTCCTGATGAAGTCTACCATTCTGTCATGTACCTGAAAACCTCCAAAGCCATGCGGGACACAATCTGTGTTCAATATGAAGGTACGTCTGAAGTCCAGGACTCAAGAAAGAGTAACCTGGTAAGACAGTACGAAAGCTTCATTTGTGGTAAGAATGAAACTCTCTCTGAAGTACATCAGCGTTTTAACTGTCTAATTATTGACATAAAAACTGTTGGTAAGGAATATTCTAACTTTGAGATACTGACAAAGTTTCTAGAATGTCTACCTGAAAGCTGGGACAATTATTCCATGTGTCTCAAGCTATCAAAGGATCTTTACATGTTATTTTAACACGCATGAGATGTTATGAAACTACATGTTTTAACTTGTTATGAAACTGCATGTTATGCTATGTTGAGAAGATCGAGTTGTTATGTATGCATACATTGGAAGTAGACATGTTATGTCTTAAGTCAGAGGGGGTGTCCCGCAGTGCTCATACCGGGGGGTGTACCAGTTAAGGCAGTGTGAGCCTGACACGTTGTCACGGGTGTGCGTGACTCTAGTGTGTGCCATTTACATGTGTATTTCATGCGTTTGAAATTTATTGTTTTAAAAGTTGAGACTTGTTTATCAATATTGATAAACTATTATAAATGATGTTTCTGGTGAAAATGTTTATTACTAGAGGGAACTCACTAGACCTCATGGTCTAATCCTCGCTTTTCAAACACTAAACCATTTTCAGGAAAGCATTTAGTATAAGGCTCAAGTAAGGGAAAGGAGAAGATGTATGCAGGAAGAGTTTTGGCTAGAAGATAGAAATAGTTATTTCCTTATTCCAGACTTTGTGTAGCTATATTCTCAGTTGTGTAATAGGTTGTTTCCGCAAACCTACTTTTATACCCGTATTTTGAGATGGTATTTTGGGGCCGTTTTGGTGGGATATTTATATTTTATTGTTTATGTTTGTTTTGCTGGGTTTGATTGTTACAGTTGGTATCAGAGCCATAGTTTAAAAGATTTAGGTGACCGGATAGGCCTAAACTTAAACTATGGATTTAGGGGACACAACTGAGAATTAGGAAGGCTTTAAGAGAGACCCCGACAGGGACATGAATGATAGGGTAGTTAGAATTGTCATGTAAGGTAAGTTCGGGATTACACCTGGCTAGTGTAATTGTGAATTTACAAGTACATGTATTTGCTTATTTTTCCTTGTTATTCTGAAATTGTTGTTTTAAGTTGTTTAAATTGTGTGTTATTTCGGTAAGCAAAAATGTGAGGAAGATCTCTAAGAAGTAGATCAGTGCCAGTTGAGGAGGCAATTCAAGTGGAGGAAGTCATGGTGGATAGGTTGGTGGACCCTCCAAGGTCGGCGGCCACCCGCGGAAGGGGTGGAGGCCACAGGAGAGGAAAGGCGAAAGCACCCCAACGAGCCGCCACCTAATTGGGTGAGGCCACTTTGGGAGTTCGAGGTCACAAAAAGTCGCGTGATACCCGTCGAGCGAAGAGTGTGAAGGCTCCTGTTGATCGAGAATTGTCGCAACAAGAGAGTTCGGCGCCTGTGAGGAGAGGAGATCAACCAAAGGGTCGTGGTCAAGGCCGCACCCAACCTTTTGTGAGTGAAGAAAAGTTTTCTACCGAGATGAGCAAGTTGCAAGAGACCTTGAAAGTGTTACTGGACCGTCAAACCAAGTCTGCATCGAATTGTTGGATTAAGAGTGGAAATGAAACGGGGGTTGAGGATTTTTACTGGCCACTGAAATACATGGTCACTCTCAACTGACCCCGGTGGAGCTGAGCAACTCTAAACCAGTTAAAGGGTGTACTTTCAAGACCTTTGCATCTTGCAAGCCTCCACCCTTTAGCGGGGAACGCAACCCGGTTTTAGCCGTGAAGTGGATCCAGGAAATGGAGTTGGCATTCGACACAAGTAAGTGTGCTGAGGAGGATAAAGTGTTGTTTGCCATGTCAATGTTGAAATCAGATGCCACATATTGGTGTGATATAGAGACAGGTGGAAGAGGGCCAGAAGTGGCAAAAACGACTACTTGGGAGTCGCTCACTAACAGGTTTGAGGCTTAGTTTTGTCCGCTGGTAGAGGTTAAGAAATTGGAGGAAAACATTTTGGGACTAGAACAAGGAACCATGTATGTGCAAGAGTACACATCAAACTTTATTGAAAAGGCACGATTCGCGGAACTGTATGTGCCTACAGAAGAACAGTGCATTGAGAGGTATGTGTGGGGATTGAAGAGCAGCGTGAGAGAGTTGGTTCAGACAAGAGATCCCGGAACGTTCCAAGTGACGGTAGATGCGGCAGAACTTATTGAGAAAGAAAATAATCGGCAGGTGACTGAGAGGGTTGGTGCCAAACGAAAATGGGAAGGGCCCGACCGTAATGCTAAGAGGCCTAATGCTTCTAGACCCCAGCTACGGGTGGGACCAAGGTCAGAGAAGAGGCCTTGTAGGAAGTGTAACCGGATACACTGAGGTGAATGTTTGATGGATAAGGATAGATGTTATAAGTTTGCGAATACGGGACACATGGCACGATATTGCCACAATCCAAGGTCGTGCTACCAATGTGGTTCACCAAATCACATGAAGACGGATTGTCCACTATTCAAAAAAAGGGTCTGCAGGTGGTTATGGTGGTGGTAATGGAGAAAGGAACGGTGAGGGGAAGGTGGATCCGGCCTGAGAAAAGGCGAGGGAATTCCACGTGACGGTGGAGGAGGCGGTGGAGACACCGAATGTGGTGACAAGTATCTTTCTAATTGACTCAACCCTTTCTAGAGTGTTGTTTGATTCAGGTACAAACCATTCTTTTATGTCGCTGAATTTTATTCGAAAATTTCATGTGAAGCCTAAGAAGTTGATTCAAGGACCTATTTGTAAATAGTGGAAAAGGGGGTTAAAACCCTACTCGCTTAAAATTTTTGCAAGTGTAGAGGCTAAGAGAACTGTGTGCATTTGGTGCGTGCGATTTTTGGAAGAAAATCAAGAGAGCTGTGTACATCAAGCCTCATTGAGGTAAACCCCATAACTTCATTGCTCTTTTAATTTGGTGAAACCATGTTGTTGGATTTTGGTGATAAAACTAGATAAATCGATCGATTCTATGAGAGTGGGGTATTAATGTGGAATAATGTTGTTGAACAAGTTAAGGAGGGATGGGACAACTAACCTTGCTGATTTTGAAAGCTTGAAACCGTTTGGGTTTGGGATTAAACTTGAAATTTGGGGTTTTCTAATCGCACATGCGATTGTCTGGAAATCGCCAATTTCCGGGTAAGTGATACCCGGATATGGCCAAAACCCGGAAGAGGATCGTGGTCGAAGTCTGGATGTGTCATGTTCTGGATGTGTTTCTTATCCGGGTGCGCCAATAATCCGATAGTAGAGAAACCCGATAAGACCCAGGTATAGTTTTGATCCGGACAAGGATTGTTTTCCATAAAGTGTCAAATCCGGTACGATCCGGATGGATTGTAATCCCGGTGAGTTTCAAAATCCGTATAAGGGTGTTTCCGGACATGTTTGAAATTCGGTAACAACCGGATAAAGGAGGAATCCGGAAGAGTATCCGATAAACTCAGAATCTGGACAGTGTGTATCCGAGAGCTGTTTCCCAAATTTGGTTGATTTCTTTCTTGGGTATTCGATGGTTTCTCGAGCTAAGTTCGTGGTGTGTTAGTGGATCTTAAGAGAGAGTTTAGAGTGAATCGCAAGGGATGACCGGGTGACGTATCACACTCGTTTGTAATCGTAGGTGGTCAATTTAAGGATCAGAAGCGTAAGTGAGAAGATTTAAGCGAGGACAACATGTGAGTCTTTTTAACTAAAAATGTGTTGACTTACGTATTATTTTAACACGCATGAGATGTTATGAAACTACATGTTTTACCTTGTTATGAAACTGCTTGTTATGCTATGTTGAGGAAACCGAGTTGTTATGTATGCATACATTTGGAAGTGAACATGCTATGGCTTAAGTCAAGGGGTGTCTCGCAAGTGCTTA
>JAWVWS010000952.1:0-25000 GCA_033807775.1 Saussurea involucrata
CAGAGCGAAAACGGAGCTAAAACGAAGAAGTTATAGCCAAAACGGTGTTCAGTACCTCCTCCGCGACTATGACACGTGTCAATGTCGCTGGTCAATGTCTCGCCAGGGAACAGAATGTGGTACCAACCCCGCGACTGTGACACACGACTATGCCAAAGGGCATAGTCAACGGGCATTGTCACACGGGGGCACCTGACCCATAAAAATGGGATTTTTACCCCTTTTGCTCATTTCACTTCAGCCACTTCGTTTTTCTCTCCCAAGAACCGAAACCCTTCACCCCCAATGTCGATTTCTAGGGTTTCATCCAACCTTTTTTCTCTATTTTGAGGATTTGGAGTTTGTGGTTCGTTTTGGTAACTCTAGAGGTGTTTGGTTGGTGGATTCAAGTGATGGTTGAGGTAAGCTTCTCTTTTCTTCATCTAAGAAATTAGGTTTTTGGTATTGTTGATTGTAGGTTCCCAGATTCAAATTGTCTCACATAAACAACATAAACACAAATAGCGGAAGCATAATATAAAGTTATTTAAATGTGAGTGATTGTGTATACGAATATGAAACAGTGAGAGTATCAATAACAATGAATAGTAAAATGATAACAAGATCAATAAATAAGCTGCTCGTATATTGATATTTGAATAACACCAAGAACACTTTCTTGTGTGTGTATTCTGAAATCTCTTATGTGACAATTCGTACAGTGGTAGTGGAAAGGAATGTTACAGTGTTGGCTCTCACAATTGTGGCAAAATAATTCTTCAAAAATCTTACAAATGTGTGCTCCACTACCCTTCTATTTATAGCCTGATAAAGTGAAAGACAATGTACTATCTAACCCTAGGATGACACATGGAAAGTGTGTCTCCGTCCTTTTAGGGCTGACGTGGAATGTACGGACACGTGTCTCACACTTAGAGATTTCTACGAGACTTAAGCTTCACAGAGGTCTTCATTTACCAGAGCTCTTACTCCAGAGCTCTGATGTTCTTCTGGTGGAGCAAAAGGAGTCTTCTGCCAGAGCTCTGTCAAGCTCTGATGATCTTCTGGTTGATTTTCATCTAAGTCTTCTGTTGTGTCTCTGGCGGTCTTCTGACTTGTGATATTTTCATTACTTTTACATCATGTACACTTGGGGCTAACAATCTCCCCCTAAGAATTGAAAATACAAATAATGCTATTCACAGAGAGGTAAACAAAAGACAAAGAGGAGAAAGTCATCCTCTGTGAAACTTGGCACTATTCTTTTAAGATGGTTACAATACAGTGCAAAAGAATTAGTACACTAAGCATAATACTCTCCTCTGAGAATTCTGTCGAATCTTCCGATCAAGTCTCTGAATTCTAGCATGAGGTTTATTTGGTTGATGTAACTCCTCATCGCATCCTCTGGACATTTTTCTCTTGGGAGATTTGCGATGATGTTTATGAGATACTGCAGCGATTCACTTGAGTACTTGTCGGTTTCTTCTGATCTTATGGCCTTCTTGATGCCCTTCTGTCGGCAGATAAAGATTGGTGGATTTCCAACCACAGTTCCTGTTCTGTAATTACCAAGACCCTCAAGATTCTCATTTGGAGGTGCAATCGCCAGTTTCCCAACTTCAAACTCTATGCCTAGCTGAAAATCAACTTGCGTTCTGAGGTTGATGTGCCCTTGCATAATATACTGAACTTTAGGCAAAGCAGTCCTTGCGGCTTTGTATCTGTCGTGGAAATTGACGCAATAGCCATGAAGAGTTACTAGATCATAGGGATTCAAAAGCAAAAGATCATTATCGTTGAAGGTTTGTATATTCTTGTCTTTTGATTCCACTGTGTACAAATGGTACATAATTCTGTCATAAGCAAACTTTCTTTCTTCTATCTTCAGAATTCTGCCGATCCCAAACGATGAGTTGATAGCTTTGTTCAGATGTGATTTGGTTGAGTTGAACCTTCGCCTATCGTCATTAAGTCTGTTGGCTCTGATGGGGTTTAGGTATGGGTTATTGGGTACAACGTTTATTGGGATTATATCTCTGTCAGCATAGAGATATGAAAACACTTCTTCTAATGAAGGGTTTTCTGTGTATCGGGGTGCAGATTCTGGGTTCTGCTCAGATGGGTTTTGGGGTTGGTTTTCAGGTTGGGTTTCAGGCTCTTGTACAGTTTGGGATTGTTGGTTTGGGTTTGATTGTTCATCAGTAGAGAATGGTTCGGTTCTATCTGGTTCAGTCCTTGGGGATTGGGGAGGAGTATCTAGAATGATAATCTCTGGTGGTTGAGATGTCGACGATTCTTCTGGTGCTTTGAACGTTCTGTCTTTGAAGATGTAGTCGAACTCTATCATCCCTGTCTCTGCTGGTTTTTTCTCTGTCTCCCCTGGTGTCTCTGTTGTTGCCCTTGGTGTCTCCCCCTTTTGTTGATCTGAGGACTCTCCCAACTGATTGTCTGATGGCTCTGCTGCAGCGTCTTGGAAGTCATCATCATCATCAGAAGTTGCAACACAGGCTTTGGGTGAGTCCGGAACAACAAACTTGCCCGTCTTTTTGGAGGGTCCTTCCTCTGGGCTTCCTTCTGCAGGTCTCTTGTTCGACACGGTCTGTAGGATGGCATCTGTGAAGGTAACAACCGCCTTTTTCAAGACCTCTTCAACCTCTGTTGCAGCAGCTCTGATTTCATCTACTTGACTCTCAAAGTAAAATTTGTGAGAGTCAAGAGATGTCTGAATGTGTCGCTCTGTTGCTTGAGCTTTCTGAACGAACTTTGAGGACACGGTCATCATCCTGCTCAAAACCATTTTCCTGAATCCTTCCATGTAAGCTCTGTCAATCGGTTGTCTGTCAGGGAAGGGCACATCGGCCTCTGGTGCAGTCGCCTCTTTGATAGCATTCTTGACAGAGGTATTAATCATCTTTGTCGAGGTTCTGATGTTTGTCTCTGATAGAATGATTGATGGTACTGGCAGAGTTCTATTGATTGAGGCTGTGTGATTTTCTGCCATGGTTCTCTTGAGGTCAGATATCTCTCTGGTCAGCTTCTCTGTCTCCTCTACTCTGGTTCTTTCCCAATCGGCAAATTTTTGGGAAGTTTCTACATGTTTTCTGGTGATCTGTTGCAGCTCTTCTTTTAGAGTTGCATTCTCCTCGTGAATCAGCTCCTCTTTTGCCTCATTGATAAGTTTATACTCATTCAAGGAGTTACTAATACTGTCACAGAAGCTTTTGAGCTCTACTCTGGTGACATTATCAGTGGTTGTGGTAACCTTGTCTCCAACACATGGATTCAAGTCAGCCTTGAGCTCAGAGGCGCCTCTATCAAGAGCTGTATTGATGTTGACTCTTGGAGAACTTCCACCCTGTCCTTGATGTTCCTTTTCAGGGGATACATCTCTGGGTGTTCTGATCAGAGGTTCCTCTTCCAACTCAGGTTCTGGAGAAGGAAATATGATGTGATGAGAAGATCTGCGATGAAGACAGGTCTTCCCTTGTGAGACTAAGTCAAACCAATGTCCCTGAGTTGGACATAGCCTACGTGAGATTCTGAAAATCTCAGGACTAGTTTGTGTCAAATCTATGCAAGCCACAGAGGCTTCAGCGTGTGTATCTGTCCTATTGATGTCTTGGGGCGATGGGACATCAATACCAAAAATAGATTCCCCGATTTCGTGCATACCAGAGGCATGAAGAGTTGCCTCTGGTGGTTCAGTCTGGTTAGGATTCGAGGTGTGCACCTCTGTTTCGATGTCCATTTGATCTTGATCACCAAGGACAGATTGCGTGATAGCACTGAGAGATGGGCTAGGGAAACGCACATGTGTGTTCACCATAACATCTTTTTCTATACTCACGTTTCCCTCGGCTCCTAGGGATTCAGAAGACTCAGATGTCTCTCCCTCAAATTCCTCTTCCTCACTACTGCCAGAGGAGGACGAACTCTCTGCCATCTCCTCTACAGTTTCCCTAACTCCCTCTTGGACAGCCTCCATAGGGGATGCTCTGTCCGCTACTTTCTCCTCCTCATTATTATCAGAGGTAGACCCCACTGTGGGTACTCTGACCTCTGGTCTGACCTCTTCTTCCTCTACTCTTACCACACTATCTGACTCTAATGATGGCTCAGGACCTATGTATGCTGGGGATCTCACCTCAGGTTCTTGAGGTAGAGCAGCATGTCTATAGTTTTCTAAAGAGATGTGGGTTGGGTTTATCAGAGAGACCATAGTTTGAGGAACTCTTCTGGTGTTAGGATACAGACCTGATGTTGTCGGCTTCAACCTTGACATTACCCATCCAGGAGTTGGATTTCCCTGTTGAACAAGTTGCAGAGCTGGAAATGCCTCCCTTATCACCAGGCTAATAAACCTTGGAAATCTGATGTGCTTCAGATTCCTGTGCTCTCCCACCACTCCTCCTTTCGCCAGAGTCGTTGTCTTGGTGTTTACTGGGGTCAGAAACTCTTCATATAGGATTTTGGCATAATCGAAATGCCTGTTGAAGTACAAACCATACATGATTTGTAGAATTTCGGTGCTGGCTTGATCTTGACTACCACTATTGCAGGATAGGGTCCTGTTGAGTATGGAGAACATGAAGTTCCATACTGGAGGAAGATTATCTCGTTTGAAATTTCCAATCTTGGTTAGATCTTTGTTGTAGCCCAAGAAAAGAACAAATGTAAGAAGAGCAGGGACTTCTGGGGGTTTTTCAAATGCAGGGATTCCCAACTGTTCTTTGGTTTGCATTCCAAAAATTCTTCGGAATGTCTTGGCACGAATACGAATCGTTCCTGCTCCTCCTTCTCTTCCTGAATCGATGTTTCCACTGATCCCTTTCGTCTCTGGAATGAACTGGCATGTTGTTCACCATTGTTGGACATAGATTTGTGGAAGATCATCGTCGTATTTTGTAATAGCTTGGAAAAGTTCTGAGTTTCTGAAGAACTCAACAAAAACATGGTAAATGGGCAAGAAATTGGCTGGATTGGCATCGAATATGTAGTTGTTATCTACAAACTCGTAGGGTTCGATCACTATTTGATCTACGAGCACTATTCGGCTTGATTCAACGGAGTTTGCTTGTTCTGCCATTGTTGCAGGTTTCAGGGTTTGAAGAACACGAAGAAGGTTTTGAACAAATGAGGGACGATTTTGAATGTTTGAATACGTAGTAGGCGTAAGAAATGAAATGGGTCAAAGGAATGGGTATTTATACTCATAATATCTGGCTGGATAACTATCGTAGATACTGTAGGCACTTGAGTGTCAGATAGTGGAACGGCCTCTACAATAGAATGTGGAAACAACTAACGGTTGGTCTTTCAATCAGAGAATGCCACGTGGATTTTGGGTCTGACAACTTTTGGGCAATAGAACCGTCACGGTTAGAGATATGTGGGTGACATGTGGTTGACGCTCAAGAAATAACCCGCACTTCTGATGACCATTATCTGAGATATGGCAGAGCTCTGGTGGAAGTACGGGTGTACAAAAAACCGTCAACCCAACCAACCCAACCCATCGAGCCGCCGAGCCACCGAAACGCCAAACCCCCAAACCGCTAATTATAAGGGTTAAAATTGGGTTAGGAAAACTCAACCCAACCCAAACCGCCAACCCGCAGCTAATATTTTTTATTTTAATAAAAAATATTATATATATATATACACACACGATACTTGAAGGTGCAGCCCAATTTTTTTTTTATAATTGTTAACTAGTATAATTCATGAAGCCCACATTACTTTATAATAACAATTCAAAATACTTACCATTGAACAAGGGTTGCATCTTAGGATCATAATTGTTAGATAGTAAAAGAATTGGTACAAGTTTTTGTGGAATCACTTAATAAACCAATGTAAGAAGTATTTGGATAGTGTGTGCGATAAGAAACAAAAATTGCGTAGCTTTCGGTGTCGTTTAATAAAGAGAGATACCGAAAAGTCGTGGCTAGCTTTGTGGTTAAGGACGAACAACTTACGCTTTGAATTGGATGCTACAATTTACGCTTTTGAACTTTAAGACTAAAGAATTTTAATATCTATTTGGATGCTTGTAATAACTAATAACTGTGTTGGGTATATTTTTAGTTTAATTTGTCGTATTTTAATCGTGAACTTTATGTATACTATCAAACCGCTCAACCCGCCCAACCCGCCTTCACCCGCAAGGGTTGGGTTGGGTTGGGTTATAGTTTTGAATGGGTTGGGTTGGGTTGAGATTTTCCAAACCGCCATAATTGGGTTGGGTTGTAAAAATGTCAAAAACCGCCCAACCCAACCCGCGTACACCCCTAGGTGGAACTCTCAGCACACTTTGTCTCTAATGAGTGATTTAGTCCATTCTTTCAAGTAACCCAAAATGTTTCACCTTTACCCTAAAATCATTTGCAAATCCTGTATCTGATGTGAGAATAGTAAAAAAACGAAGGCAAAACTATCTCAGAGATTTCACAGAGTTCTGGTAGGTTCTTGACATTTTCAAAAATGTTTTCATCAGAACAGGTTTTCCTTTCCTTAAAAAGATTTTTCCTTTATGTTCAACGAGCAAAGTCATTTAGATCTGAAATTGTTTTTACTTGCTCCCCCTTAAACCATGCTTATTTTTCTTTTAAGCTCCCCCTAGAATGATGAACTTAATTGACAGATTTTTCTTTTCAGCTTTGCAACTTTGGAAGAAGTAAAGAATATTTACAAAGAGAACAAAGAATATACAGATTTGAAACACACAGAAGAAAAATATTGAAAAAATATGCTAGCAGAGTTCTGAGATAAACATCAGAGGCTCTAGTGATGTAACCAACCTAACTATTTTGACAGAGCTCTGGGGTGTACATCAGAAGGTCTGGTGAATTTTAAACAGAGTTAGGAGGACATGTTCAGCATACCCATCTTGCTGATTAAGAAGTTAAATCTCCTTTCATCAAGGGCTTTTGTAAACAAATCATCAAGTTGGAAGTCGGTTGAAACAAAATACATTTCAATCGTCCCCTTTTCAACATGATCCTTTATAAAATGGTACCTTATATCGATATGTTTTGTCTTCGAGTGCTGAACTGGATTAGCTGTAATTGCTATTGCACTCTTGGAGTCACACAGAATTGGAACTTTGTTGTACTCCAGGCCATAGTCTTTGAGCTGTGTTTTCATCCAGATTACTTGATAACAACAACTAGCAGTAGCAACATATTCTGCTTCTGCTGTAGAGGTTGATACACAATTCTGTTTCTTGTATTGTACATCCATTTGATAGACCTTGAAACTTTTATGGGCATCATAGGCTAAGAAGATTCTGATGGCTTCTAGCCTAGCCACAGGTGCAAAGGTTTCATCATAATCGATGCCTTCTTCTTGGCAGTATCCCTTGGCAACCAATCGTGCTTTGTTTATGATGATAATACCATCCTCATCTTTCTTGTTTCTAAATACCCACTTGGTTCCAATAGCGGCTTTATTTTCACGAAGTGGAACCAAGGACCAAACTTTATTTCTTTCAAACTCCAGAAGCTCCTCTTGCATGGCTTCAATCCAGTTTGGGTCTTCCAGGGCTTCAAAAATCTTCTTCGGCTCAATCATACTTAAGAAATTTACAAAGAAGGCCTCGTTAATTGTTCCAGATCTTGTCTTTACACCATCTTCAGCAGCACCTATAATCTGGTGAGAGGGGTGATCCTTTATCTATCTTGTCATTGGAGCATGGACAACAGGTGGAGTCTGTGCTTCGGATGGGAAAAGACGTATGTTAGCATAAGAGCTCTGAAGATTGGCACCATGGCTCTGAGGCACACTGCTCTGGAGAGTGGCTTCATTGCTTTGTGATATACCAACAGGGCTCTGAGAGGGTGAGCTTTCATACAAGGAATTTCTTCCAATATGGGTCACAGGTGGTGATGATGGCTCTTGTTCAGGTTCTCTTACATCTGAATGTTGTCCCTCATTTCTCTGAATTAGACCTGTAGACGGAGAAGTAGATGGTTAAGAATTGAAGGGACCAGTAAGAGATGTACCTATTAGGTTCTGTTTAGCAGAGCACTGAGCATGATTGCCTCTGGTGATATCGTCAGAGGAATCATCATCGTCGAAGAAATCGTTGAATATCAAATTGATATCTTCTTCTCTTGTATTTGAAGAACTAGCCTTCTCTTCAGTCTGTATCCCCTCTCGTGATTTTCAATCAGAGGAACTTGGTGATTTTTCATCAAAGGACACATTTATGCTCTCTTGAATGACTCTGGTTCTTGTATTGTAGACTCTGTAGGCTTTAGAGGTTAAGGAGTAACCAATAAAGATTCCTTCGTCAGCCTTCTTGTTAAATTTACCCAGCTGATCTCTGTCATTCAAGATGAAACATTTGCAGCCAAAAACATGAAAGTATTTCACATTTGGCCTTCGGTTGTTGATGAGTTCATAAGCAGTCTTTTTGAATATTTTCACGATAACAGCTCAGTTATGGGTAAAACAGGTTGTTGAGACTGCTTCTGCCCAGAAGTTGATTGGAAGAATAGATCCTGCCAACATGGTTCTGGTGGCTTCTACTAGAGTTCTGTTCTTTCTCTCCACAACACCATTTTGTTGGGGATTTCTGGCAGCTGAGAAGTTCTGGGAGATTCCTTCCTTTGATAGGTAGGCATCAATTCTGGCATTCTTGAACTCCGTCCCATTATCACTTCTCAACTTTTGGATTTTGAGACCTAACAGAACCTGTATCCTTTTCAACAAACTTATCAGAATTGCTGGGACATCAGATTTTACTCTGATGAACTCAACCAAGTATATCTAGAAAATTCATCTATAAGAACAAGAATTTACTTTTTACCAGACAAACTTTGCACAGAAATTGGACCACAAAGATCCACATGAAGCATATGCAAAGGTCTAGGGCAATTGTGATCACTTTTTGTTCTGTGTGAAGCTTTTTTCAGCTTACCCAATTCAAAACCAGAACAAAGATGGTCTTTGTCAAATTTAAGCGAAGGCAGACCTTTCACTAAGTTGAGTTTCACGAGTTTGTCAAGATTTGAAAATTTTAGATGTGCAAATCTTTTATGCCAGAGCCAGGCATCTTCCTTATTCAAAGAGACTAAACAGAGTTTATCTGTTTTAGAATTTTGATTAGGATTAAAATTCATTTTGTACAGATTGCCTTTTCTATCGGCTCTTAGAAGCTCTTGACCAGACTCATAAAGTAACAAGGAGCAGTATTTCTTCTTAAAATTGACATCGAATCCATGATCACACAGTTGACTTATGCTAAGCAGATTATAATTTAAACCTTCAACATAAGCATCTTTTGACACTGAAACACCACCATTATAAAAAAACACCATAACCTCTAATCTCTCCCTGTCCATCGCCTCCAAAGGTTACTGCACTTCCCATTTTGTGTTTAAATGAAGTCAGCAGCTCCTTGTTGCCTGTCATGTGCCTGGAACATCCTGAATCTAAGTACCAGATCTGCACATGAGGCTTCTGCAAGAAAGATTAGTTCTTGTTAGGTACCCATTGCATAATCGGTCCTTTCTTGTTAGGCTTAGGGATGTTAACAGATTTACCTGATGGCTTTCCATTCTTTGAAGGTGTGCTAGAGGATTTTCTCTGTATATTCTGAGCAGTCTTAGGATTTTTCCTTCCAGATGACTCATTCAGAATACAGTGAGGACCGTTCAAGGGATTTTGCAGCTTTAACAGAAGTTGAATGCAATTGTAGTTGATAGAACATGAAGATGATTGGTGCATATTGCTGTTTCTTTTCAACATCTGTGGATTATATGCCATTTGTGATTGAAACATTTTAGGACCAGATGTTTTAGCAGTCATTCTGTCCTGGTTTGCTTTCTTGAAATTGGCATTGTTCCTTTGAACAGATTCTTTGGACCAAAAAGTGTTTCGCCTTTGATTTACTGCAGAGTTAGGGATAGGTTGGTCATTGACTTTCCATTTACCCTTTTGTTCTGGAGTAAATCTGATTGGTTTATAAGCATAGGGAACAGAAGTATGGTTCGCATGAACACTCTTGGCTTTTTCTCTTCTCTCCTCTTCTATTTCATCAGAAGAAAGAATTCTGATACCCTTGTTTTTGAAATCAGGAACTGGTGGAAATCTGGATTGGTTCTTAAAAGGTGTGACAGTTTTCAAAACTCCAGATCCAACAAGTACATGCTTGGGTTTGTGCATAACATTCTCTTGTGCACAGAAAATCTGCTCTTCCACCTCAGAATCAGAGTCAGAGTCAGAGTCTTGAAAGTCTCTGGTGGCTCTGGCATAGGTGTGAGAATCTTTGGGTGTCTCAGAGATATTTGCTCTGGTGGACTTAAACTTTCTCAACTTAGGTTTCAAAGCATCAGATGTAGCATTTTCTTCAAGAACTCTTTTAAGATCCTCTTCAAAAGAAGTTCTTATTGATTCAGAGGTAGGGGAGAAGACTGGGGCTTCAGGGTTGAGCTCACTCTGTGTTTTGGCACTAAAGGACTCAGCCACAGAAGTAACATACTTCTGACCCTTAAAAGAGTTGAAGTGAAAATTTTCCTTAGGATCAAGACTTTTGACAGAATCAGGGAATTTGACCTCAGCTTTTCCTTGATCATGAATGAACTTGACAGATGGTTTTGTAACCTTTTCATGATCTAAGGAGTCATAGATGACATTCCTGAAATTTAGCCTTCTAGTTTTTGAAACATCTGAGGTTTTAGCTCTTTTAAAAACTGCAGTACCAGAGATCACATCTTCTTGCATTTTTCCAACACAGAAGGCAGAGAACAATGAAATCTTCTTCCTTCCAGTGAAGGGAACAAGGTCTTTGAAACCCAGACCTTGAGTATCCTTTTAAGAATTGATTTTAATATGCACATCTTGTGCATCCTGGTACTTTTGGATCAAAATCTCTTTTCTCTGTAAAGATTGGTGTAAAACCTCTCTTTCTCTTTGAAAATAGTCCTTAAGAGCGACAAAGTTGAGCCTTTCGTATTCAGATTTCTTAACCTCTTTTGTCTTTTGTTTTAAAACTTCCTCATATTCCTTACATTTTTCAGAAAAAGAATTTTCCTTCTGTTTTTGCAAAAGTTCTAGCTCAGATTTTTCTTTGGAGATCTCTTCCTTCTCCATTTCCAAGAGATTTTTCTCTCTCGTATAGAAGGACAGATCCTTCTGAGCTAGCTTTCTTAACTCTTTTTCCTCTGAAAGATTTTGTTTCAATAGTTGAAATTCTTCAGTGCGTAATGACACATGCATCTCTAGCTCAGACTTAGATTTAGATTCAGAAGTAGTACATTCCTTGGCACTGGGTTTAGTGGTCTCCATTGCTCAGTCGTTTGACTCTATCACAGAAAGCGCACATGCATTTTGAGACACATCTGCCTCTGTCGATCTTTCTGGCATCTCTCCAGTCATCCAGTCAGCTGCCTCTTCCAAACTCTCATCATCGACAGCTACGCCGCAAAAATTGGCTTGCTCTGGTTCGTCATCAGAGGACGAGTCAGAGATCCAGCTTTCCATCTCAGTTACATAACTTCTCTCTCTGAAGTTATATTTGTACTTGTTCTTATAGTAGTCCTGGTCCTTTACCAGTCTACCCTTGCAATTTGCAGAGAAATGGTCGGGTTTGCCACATCTAAAACATCTTCCATCATTCTGGTTGATGGGCTGGGTAGCATCAGCTTGCTTCTGGGGGGCTGGAGGATTGTACTTCTGTTGTGTTCTCTGCTCTGGGGGAACTCTATTGTTATTCTGATGGTGAGGTGCAGCATAACCTCTCTTCTCGTCTTTCTTTTCTCTCTCATATCTTCCTCTTCTATCAAATACTTTGTTACCAAATCTCTTGTTAAACTTTTGAGTTATTAGGGCAAGAGATCGGGCAAAAACATTGATATCATCATCCTTTGATGAACTCTCCTCTTCATCACTTTCAGCAATCAAACTTTTCTTTCCCTTCTTTTTCACAGATTTCTCCTTCTTTTTTTCTCTGCTAGTACTTTCTCTGTTGGACTTTCCTTCAGTGGGATTTTTTGAATCAGAGATCAAAGCTATTGGACCTGCAATGGTGGATTTGCCTTTTTGTTTGACAACATCCTTCTCTTGTGCAGAAAGAGTGCCATACACATCAGTAAGAGACCATGCATCCAAATCTTGGTTAGCTTGTAGAGACATGGATAGATTCAACCATTCATCATTTAAACTTTTCAAGAATAACACATTGTTATCTTCCTTCGACCGAACAACCCCACATTTCTTACATTTGTTTATTAAAACATTGAATCTATTGTAGGTCTGTTGTAAGGTTTCCTCAGGAAGTGCTTTGAAATCATTGTATTCATTAATACATTGGGTCCTTCTATTCTTTTGGGTTGTTATACCACCTTCGAGTTGATTTAGAAGCTGATCCCAGATTTCTTTTGCAGTAACACATGAGTCTAGTTCTTGGAAAATGTCGTTTTCCATTTTGAGCTTTTCTTCCTCAATAAACCCAGTGGTTTTAACTTCGAAGTGAGCCGGAACCTCAGCAGTCGTTTCTGTTGCGGGTACATGAGGAACCAGAACAATAGGTTGGAATGGTCCATCAGTGACAGATCGCATAAGGTCTCTATCCATCCCATCAAAGAAGTTAACCATCCTAAGATAGCATTGATGTTGTCGTTAGCCATCTTTTCAGAAAACAGAGTACGAAGGTTTGGAAAGATTTTTAAACGAGTTTGAAACAGAAAGTAGATGAACATTAAACCAATGGAATAGTAAACAAAGTAGAGAAGATATTAAAACTTAAATGCGTATTAAAAGAACTCTGAAGCTTTGTTTCAAACTTTTAAGTAAGAAAACAGAGTATACTATGAAGCTTTTGAAAACAAATACAATCAACAACAATGAATCAACCTGGTTAGATTGGATCGATTTGATTTAAGCAAATCAATCTGCTCTGATACCAATTGTAGGTTCCCAGATTCAAGTTGTCCCACATAAACAGCATAAACACAGATAGCAGAAGCATAATATAAAGCTATTTAAATGTGAGTGATTGTGTATACGAATATGAAACAGTGAGAGTATCCATAACAATGAATAGTAAAATGATAACAAGATCAATAAATAAGCCGCTCGTATATTGATATTCGAATAACACCAAGAACACTTTCTTGTGTGTGTATTTTGAAATCTCTCAGGTGACAATTCGTACAGTGGTAGTGGAAAGGAATGTTACAGTGTTTGCTCTCACAATTGTGGCAAAATAATTCTTCAAAAAGCTTACAAATGTGTGCTCCACTACCCTTCTATTTATAGCCTGATAAAGTGAAAGACAGTGTACTATCTAACCCCGGGATGACACGTGGAAAGTGTGTCACCGTCCTTTTAGGGCTGACGTGGAAAGTACGGGCACGTGTCTGACACTTAGAGATTTTTACGAGACTTAAGCTTCACATAGGTCTTCATTTACCAGAGCCCTTACGCCAGAGCTCTGATGGTCTTCTGGTGTGAACAGTTCTTCTGGTGGAGCAAAAGAAGTCTTTTGCCAGAGCTCTGTCGAGCTTTGATGATCTTCTGGTTGATTTTCTTCTAAGTCTTCGCCTGTATCTCTGGTGGTCTTCTGACTTGTGACATTTTCAATACTTTTACATCATGTGTACTTGGGGCTAACATTGATCCCAATGTAGACTCAAAAATGATATTTATCTCCAAAGTTCGAACAAGTATTTATGCGGAAGCGTTTTAAAAGAACTAGAGAGATATGCTTCGGTAGACAATATACACAGAATCAAATACGTGAAACAGTAATAATACAAGAGTTTAGCTCAATGATTCACTTTGTATTGATTAATCAAGAACACCAAGAACACCGTGAGTGTGTGATACAAAATGATATGCTCTAATCTGGTGTGTGTTTTTGTGCAAAACTTACTAGAAAAACTCTACAAGAGCCTAGGTACAAGTGAGAGACAAGAAGTACTAAGGTACAAGACAACATCGTGGGTCAGAGACTAGGTACAACGTTAATGTAGCGTACCGCTATCTGCTAAGGCTGTAACCCATCAGAGGTTGACACCTGGAATGTGCAGGGCATGCCTTGTACGAATGATCTTCAGGATCTTCGTACAGCAGAGGCACGTGAAAGGCGCAATCTTCTTAGTCTTGATCTTCATATATCTTCAATCTTCAAGTCTTCATACCACAAAGGCTCTGTCAAGGGTGACAGAGGCTCTATGGCCTTGTCCTCTGAGAAAGTCTTCTGTAGAATTATCTTCACTTGGTGTCTTGGCAGAGGCTCTGTCGATGCTCTATACTTAGCCTATTTTTCAATACTTCTTCGATATAGAAGTTGGAGCTAACAATCTCCCCCTAAGTATTGAAAAATAAAAAATTGAAAATTTGCATGGTTTTCTAAGCTAAGAACACGACAAGAGGTATTTGACCTCTGTAGAAGATTTACTTTTCATATATGGTTATGCCAGAGGCATTTACATTCGATTACATTACAGAGTATGAAAGATAAGCAGAAGTATGGTAGTGGTGGATGTCAGACTCTAGCGTTTGGGAAGTCATTGATCTTCCTTGTGAGTACTCTATCCCTGAGTTCACAAAACATGGAGATGCAGAGGTTTCTGAAGTTGATGACGTATCAATGGCTTGTCCATGAACTCTGATCCTCTGTATTCCAAGAGGTTTGCTCTGAACTCGAGCAGAGTCTTCGTCGCATACTTCCAGCAGTCTGTGGCTAAGAACAGCTTCAATTTCCCAGAAGGATCACGAAAGACATACCCAAACTTTGGACTTGAGATAATCATGTTCGGTCTGATGTCAGCAGAGGAGGCGCTGTCGTCTGCTGGTGGTGGGAGATTTATTCTTCTTACTCCAAGGTCGAGTCCCAATTGGAAGTCTGTCAGGCTATATAACAGAAGTCTTTCTCGCATTGCCTTCTTGATTTCTTCGTAAGCTCTTTGGACTTCAAGTCTGTGATTGTAGTTCTGTCTTCCCAGCTCAGAAGATCAGGTTGGTCATAAGGGCTCAGGTTTCTCAGATCTGCATCTGAGAACTTGTTCTCAGATCTGTCCACCCTTTTGACGTGGTAGAGGTTGTAGTAGATTTGTGTGCCTCTGGTGTGTGAAAGTTTGAAGTAGATGACCTTGTCAATCTTTGACATTGAGAAGACTTTGTGGATAGGTTTGGCTTTGGTTCTGTAGAAGTCTTCTCGCATCTGGTCAATCACATCAGGTTGTAGAATAGGAGCTGGCAGAGGATCGTTGACGGCTCTGCTGTATAAGTATTTGTACACCACCTCTTCCATTTGTCTTTGTGGAACAGAGGGCGGTGGCATGGGTTTTCGCAGAGCCACAAGATTGCTGATTAGTGCAGCCACTCGATCTTCTTATGGCTTTGCATTTAGATCTATGACGGGTTTGGATAACAGAGGAGTGACTCCGAAAGCCCAATCTTCTTCTTCTGGCTTTGGGGTGACAAAAGCATCAAAGGAGCTTTTTAAGAGATTTTCAGTGGGTTGATGCTTCTGCTTCTTGGACTTTGGTTCCTCTGTCGCTATACCCTTTCCCTTGTCTTTTGCCTTCGGCTGTTGTTCTTCTGTTCTTAGGGATTGGCATGCCTCTGCTGGTTTTGTCTTTTGATCTTTTGAGGGCTTAGATGTAGGTGCTTCTGTTCTCTTTGGTGGGGTTGCCTGTGTTGGTTTTACAGAGGGCTTGGTTGGTGATGTGGTTCTGGTTTGGGGTTTGGTTGGGGATGCTTCTGAGGGTTTACTCAGATATTTCCGTTTTTGAGCTAAGGTTTTGATTCGGGGTTTAGATTTGGGCTCTTCTGTTGTTTTGAGTATGAGTTCTTCTTCTGTTGTCGGTGTAGGGGATGGTAGTTTGGGTTCTTCTGATGGTTTTGGTGTTGGTGATGGGAGGTCTTCGTCTGAGGAAGTAAGGATCAGGAATTGCTCAGAGGCTTTCCTTGTTTTGGGTGAAGGAAGGTTCTCCTGTTGAGATGTTTCCACAGAGGTGGGTACTTCCTCTGTGGTCTTCTGTTGGGTTCCTTGGGTTTCAGATGATGGTGGTACTTGGGATAGTGGTTATGCGCTGAGTGGTGTTGGAGCTGGTAGACCTTTGTTAGCAGCTCTATCTCTTCTCACCCCCTCAGGATGATTTGATGGTCCTTCTGAATCATCATCAAAATCATCCTGTCCTCTGGCCGATGTACCTTCTACTCGACATGACGTAGATGCTTTCTTGGGTTGGCTTGCCCTTGTTGCGATCATTTTCGCATAGATGTCGTCACAGATGCCAAGCAGATAGGCAACCTCTGCTTCCGAGTTAAACCTTAGCTTCCCCACTCTTGCCTGAAAGTGTTTCATGTAGTTGGCATTTGCGGTGGTGAAAGCCTTGATGAACTCTGTAATCTCGCTGAGTATCCCCTGGCCAAGTTCTGTGATATGTGCTCTGGTCATGTAGTCAGAGGGCTTCATGGCCTGAGTTTCTCTGGTAGTGTATTCTTGGACTTGCTCTAGGGTCTTCTTTAGATCTTCTGGAGTTAGGCCTGTAGAAGCAGGGGTTTGTTCTTTCTTCAGCTTCTCAAGGAGTTCTTTGACAGAGGCCTGGAATGCAGAGGTGGAAGCCTTTTCGAATGCAGAGGCAGCAGTAGCGGCAGAGGTTATTGCAGTTGTTTTCATCTGGGCGCTGGCAGTTTTCACTTTTGTTGACAGGTTGTCAACTTTGGTGGTCAGATTTGTTAGAGCCCTTGAAGTTGAGTCTGCAAAAGAGTCAAAAGAGCTTTTCAACTCTTTCAACGAGTTGGTCATAGAGGTGACAAGGGTTTGGAACTCACCCCTTGCGACATATGAACCAGGTGTAACCACTGGGGGAACACATTCTTCCCTAGAGTGTGTCTCTGTTCCTGAGACGCCTTCTTTCACTCCTGTTTGTACGTTGAGAGTGGAAGGAGTTCCCTCTAATCCTCGAGCAGAGGCCTTTTGGGCCTCAGACTCTATAGAGGTTCTGGCAGAGACCTGATGCTGATCCACTTCAGAGGTGGGGACAGCAGTATCTCCGAGTTTGCTCGGGGACTTGTCTAGAGTCCCTTCGCCAATGTGCTCTCTAGGCTCATCTGAAGAGCCGATTTGTCCTATGTGTGTGCGTGTGGCAGAGGAAAGGAATTCCTCTGATGAGATTTCAGATGTGATCTGGGGCAAATGATCACGAACAAGAGGTGAGTCCTTTGGAGAGGACTCCCTCGGAATGGTTTCCCTGGATATAATTGGCACAGAGGATGAAAAAGGTTCCTCTGTCCAGTTTGCAGGGGTTGGGATCGAGTTGTGCTGCTCTTTTTCAATGATTCCTTCTGCCACTAGACTGGCGGAATCAGAAGTGTGGGTTGCACTGGGAGGTGGTTGGGGTTGTGTGCCTCTACTCTCTTCGGCATCTTTTCTTTATTCTTCCTCTGTCATGCACCCTAAGACAGGGGTTTCAAACCTAGATTCTATGTCCACCCAAGTTTCCTCTGACTCTACCATCTCCTCTGTGTTCTCAAGGTTGGAGTCACAGCTTGGAGAAGAGGCGAATAGATCTGAGTTCATCCTGCCAGAAGGTGTATCTGTTTGTATATCGGCAGGGGTTCTGTCACTCGCCCCCAGATCAGAGTCAACCTCTGTCACAGTGAAATCCATTAAGGCGGGGTCAGTGTTGAACTCTGGAATGTCTTCTGCGGTCCATCCTGAGGTATCCAGGGTTTTAGCAATGTCGGGGCGCTCAAGGAAGGCAGATAAGTCAGCCTGCTCTGCGTAGTGAATGGGAGTGGGGGATTGCAGAGGTTGTTCAAGGACTTCTCCTTCTGCTAGAACTTCCTCTGTGATGCTCTGCAGAGGAGTTTTGGGCTTCTTTGCCTTCTTCTTCTTCGGTTTTGGGGCACCTTCCTCAGAAGATTTTGTTTTTCTTTTCTTCTACTCCTTTGGAGGAGGGGGTACAGAGGAAGCAGCCACTGTTTCTGGTGGTGGTTGTGGGGTTTGAACAACACTAGCAAAAGTACCTTCTGAGTGTTTCTTTGCTTTGGGAGCCTTTTGTGTTCTGGAGGGGGTGGATTCTTTTCTCTTGGAGGCAGAGGAGATCATCTTCTTTCTCTGAAGACGTATTTTGGGAAGTTTCTGCTCATGTTTGGCCACTGCTTCTGCATGATCTTCGGCGCTCATCCTCTCCACTAACAATGCTCCTATAGGGGCTCCTAAACGCGGGGGTGTCACAGGACTCGGTTCTGGGGTCCTGTGATCGCGTATCTAATCTATCCTGAGTTGTTCATCGGTGGCATAGGTCAGAAGTTTTGCTGTTAGAGGCCTGCAGAACCGATACCCTTCTGTGTGCTTTGTCCAATAGGCCCTTCCATTGGTCAGTTGTTGAGGATCAGCAGAGGTTCCAGAATGACTCCGATAGTCCTCTGGAACTGTAAGACAGGAAGCTCTTTGACGTTGGAGCCCTTGGCCTTCTGTGTGGAGATTCAGTGGTCGATTGTGTTAACAAGTTCTTGCATCATTAGAGCGGCAAAGTCGAGGGGCAGGTCAAAATATACCCCGTACATGATAGCAAGGATTTGGTGCGAGGTTTGGTCAGGGCTCCCCACTTTGCCTGTGAGACATCTGTTGAGGGTTGAAAACAATTTGTTCCACAGAGGTGGAAATCGCTTTCTTCTATAGTCATTTGTCTTGTTTAGGTGGGTATTGTAT
The DNA here is from genome assembly GCA_033807775.1 of Saussurea involucrata. Taxonomy (NCBI): domain Eukaryota; kingdom Viridiplantae; phylum Streptophyta; class Magnoliopsida; order Asterales; family Asteraceae; genus Saussurea; species Saussurea involucrata. Next base: position 18,659 of record JAWVWS010000952.1, read on the forward strand.
CCCAACATATCTGCGAAGTCACAGAGTTCTCTGTCAGAGGGGATCTCTGCGTATTCCTTAATTCCCAATACTCCTCTAGTGGGAAGATTGAATTCTAGAGACATCATGGTTCTGTTGAATTTGAGCTCTATGTTTTCTGATCTATCAGGTTTGGAGACATAGCCCATTATTTGTCTCTCTTCTTCATTATAGTAGCAGCTCTGCCAGAACTGGTTCAGGTATCTGGCAGGGATGCTTGTGACATTCTTTGTGAGTAAGGTGTTCAGTGGGTGTTTTTCATGGATGTTCAGTAAAATAGCATGTTCGTCCCCAAAGGTTGTTCTTGAGGGAATTAGATAGTGATTATTGGGTTTGAGGGGTAGTGAGTTCTCGAAATGGTCATTTTCTAGGAAGAACTGTAGGTGTGTGGACGGAGTGAAATCCACATTTTCACCTCCTTGTTCTTGTTCTTGATTCCTGGGCCTGGATGGGTGTTGGGAGTGCTCAGAATGAGCAGGGGAGTTCGCCGGAGAGTTTCTGGTGGAAGCCATTGATGATTTCTTGCAGAAATGGAGTAGAGAAGGAAGAGTTGCAGGTTTGCACTGTTCGCCGGAGAGTTTTAGAGAGAGAGATATCGTAACAGATAAAGGAGAGGGGTAAATGGGGTTATATAGTGAGGGGTAGAAACGGATAGAATTCCACAGTAAAAGTGAATTTAATGTATTTTGGGGTCCGCACTCGAGTTCTTACAGTTGTAGGCAACGCTCTGAAACGTCGTTTGACCGACACAACCAATAGAGGTGTGCCACGTCAGGAGTGTCAGAGCACGATTAGACGTCGTGCGACCACCATTAATGTTGAGCGCGTGGGCATCTCTATTCACAAATGACTGTCACTGTAGAAAATAACCCACATCTACAGAACCTGTTTCTGTGCACAAGTGTTAAATCGAGAGAAGCTCTGTGGTGGAATGAGCTCTGCGATCTGAAACCCTCATTCATTACCTCTGAGCCTGTACCTTAACCAAAGACATTTGAAAAGATAGTGGAAATGATCGATAGAGTCTTCGTGTTAAAATTTGAAGTTACAGAGGCTCTGGCTTACAGAGGTTCTGTTGAGCTCGGCAGAAGCTCGGTGACCGAAAATTTCTAATAACGGAGAGCTCGTAAAGCCTTTTGATCATCCAAAGTTTTTAATGTTGTAAATTGTGTTGTTAGGACCTATTTTGAAATTGGTGTCCTAGAAAACTGTTTTGGAAAGAAGGTTTTGTGTGAGATACTCACTTATTGATTCTCCTTAGCTCAGCATAGTTCCTGACATCTGTTGATTTGGTTGACCAATACTCCTCTTTGGCTCCCCTTTGAATTATCAACCTCTGTGGATCAATTCAAGGTGTCCTTCTGCTCCCCCTTGACGTATGCTTGGATCGTATGTGATAAGTAAAGCATAAAACATAGGTCAAACTCACCAGAACATCTGTGGGAATTGACAGAGGCTCTGACCGATTCCACAGAAGCTCTGTTGGGAGTATAACTTTCAATGATGAAGAATTTACAAACGAAGGAGTTGAAATATGTACATATTTACAGGAAGATCAGGTCTCACTTACAGAGGGATCAACTCATGTTTAGCATACCTAACTTACCCACCAAGAAAAGGAATCTTTTCTCACCGAGTGCCTTGGTGAATAAGTCCGCAAGATGAAATTACTTGGACACAAAGTACATCTCGATTGTACCTTGTTCAACATGATGCTTCAGAAAGTGGTACCGGATATCAATATGCTTTGTTTTGGAGTGCTGTACAGGATTGGCAGAGTTCGTAATGGCACTCTTTGAATCGCAGAGGATGGGAATCTTCTGAATGTCAAAACCATAGTCCTTTAGCTGAGTTCTCATCCACAGAACCTGGGAGCAACAGCTAGCAGCAGCAACGTATTCGGCTTCTGTTGTAGATGTCGACACACAATTCTGCTTCTTTGAAGTCCAGCTGACTAGTTTACCAGCCAGGAATTGGCAACTCCCAGAGGTACTTTTTTGGTCAAGCTTGCATCCACCATAATCTGAATCTGTGTAGGCCATAAGATCAAAGCCAGAGTTCTTTGGATACCAGAGGCCAAGATTCTTGGTTCCCTTTAGGTATCTAAAGATACTCTTTACAGCAAGAAGGTGGGATTCCTTAGGGTTAGCTTGATATCTTGCACAAAGGCATGTGGCATACATTATATCTGGTCTACTGGCTGTTAAGTATAAAAGAGACCCAATCATGCCTCTGTAGAGCTTGCACTCTACAGATTTTCCTCCTGGATCTGAGTGTAACTTATTTCCAGTGGACATGGGGGTCTTCATGACAGAGGCATCAGAGAGCTTGAATTTAGAAAGAATGTCAGAGACATATTTTGCTTGATTTATAAAAATTTCCTCTGATGATTGTTTGACTTGGAGTCCTAGGAAGAAGTTTAATTCTCCCATCATACTCATTTCAAACTCACTCTGCATGAGTTTTTCAAAATTTGTGAAGTGTTGTGCATTTGTAGAACCAAAAATAATGTCGTCCACATATATCTGCACAAGCAGAATCTCCTCACCTTTTCTCTTATAAAACAAAGTAGTATCAGTAGTACCTCTTTCGAAATTATTACCAAGGAGAAAGGTTGAAAGGCGTTCGTACCATGCTCTTGGAGCCTGTTTAAGTCCATACGGAGCTTTATCAAGGAAGTAAACATGGTTTGATTACTTGGCACTTTCGAACCCTGGTGGCTGCTGGATGTATACTTCTTCTTGAATCTGACCATTCAGGAAGGCGGATTTTACATCCATTTGAAAAACTTAGAAACCTCTGTGGGCTGTGAAGGCTAAGAAGATTCTTATTGCTTTGAGCCGTGCGACAGGGGCAAAAGTCTCATCATAGTCTATTCCTTCCGCTGGCAATATCCCTTCGCCACCAATCTCGCCTTGTTTCGAATAACCACCCCATCATCATCCTTCTTATTTCTAAAGACCCATTTTATCCCTATAGCTTGTTTCCCTCTTGGCAGAGGAACTAAGGTCCATACTTTATTTCGTTCAAACTGTAGAAGCTCTTCTTGCATAGCATCAACCCAGTTTGGATCATATAGGGCTTCAGAAACACGTTTGGGTTCGATCACACTGATAAAGTTTGTAAAGAAACAAAAATTAGCGGTGGCTAATCTTGTCTTGACTTTTTCAGAAGGATCACCAATGATTTGGCTCTGAGGATGGCTCTTCGTCCACTTTGTCATCTTAGGGAGATGGTCATTTGCATCATCCAGTTGAACTTCTGTGGTTACACTTTTTGGTTCTGGTGCAACCTCTGTAGTTGATATTACTTCTGTGCTGGAGCATGGTTCTTCAGCTTGTCGAGGTATTTCAATAAGAGTTGGAATTGGTTCCTCTGAGGATATTGAGACAGAATCCTCATTTTCCTCTGGTATTGCTTCCTCTATTGTAGCTGGAGTTGGTGTTTCCAGTGCCTCTGTGGTGGTATTCTTGCTTGCATCATCTTCAGTTTGCTCCCCCTCGACACTTGCATCTGTATTGTTAATGGAAGAGGGTGAAGTATTTGTGGGACCAGTTAGAGATATACCTGAATCAGTCTGGTCGGTAGAAGATGTCTCTCCAGAGGCTCTGGTGGCTTCAGCAGAGGGATCAATATCATCATGGAACATCTCTTCAAATAGCAGATTTAGTTCTGCTTCTCTTGTTTTGGAGATGCCAAAGGATTCCTATTTCAGACCGAGTTCTGAACTGATTTGTTCAGAAGTCTTTTGAAAGGAATCGTCAAAAGAGACATTGATACTCTCCACAATTGTTCGAGACCGCAGAAGGTAAACTCTGTAGGCCTTTGAGGTGGCAGAGTACCCAATGAACTTGCCTTCGTCTGCTTTCACATCAAATTTCCCTCTAGCTTCTCTGTCGTTTAGGACAAAACACTTGCATCCAAATACATGGAAGAACTTGATATTTGGTCGCCTTTGGTTGATCAAGCGGTACGGTGTTTTGATGTGTCTCTTTACTATTTTTGATCGATTTTTGGTGTAACAAGCGGTTGATACAACTTCTACCCAGAAAGATGTGGGCAATACAGATGTTGTTAGCATTGTTCTTGCAGCCTCCACAAGCGTGCAGTTTTTGCGTTCGACCACGCCATTCTGTTGTGGGGTGCGTGCAGTAGAGAAGTTCTGAGATATGCCTTCTTCTGTAAGGTAAGCTTCAATGATAGAGTTTTTGAATTCTGTGCCATTGTCGCTTCTTAACTTTTGAATCTTGTTATGCCATAACCAAGCTTCTTCATTTTTACAGGCAACAAGACAGAGCTTGTCCTTTTTGTTCTTGACACTGAAGTTTATGAGGTACAAATCACCCTTTCGTTCAGCTCGCAGAAGTTCAACTCTTGTATCTTCTTCTTGCAGAGAGTAGAATGTTCTTTTGAATATGGCATCGAAACCCGTGTCGCAAAGTTGGCTAACACTAGGAATATTGTGCTTAAGGCCATCCACATATGCAACTTTGCATACGGTTATATTTTCCTTCTTAATGACTCCATAGCCTTTTATATACCCCTTCTTATTATTTCCAAAGGTCACCAATCCTCCTCCAAGTTTGCCTTTGTATGAGGATAGTAGACCTTTGCCGCCAGTCATATGCCTTGAGCACCCGGAGTCTAGGTACCATATCGTCACATACTGCTTCTGCAACATATTTAGAGATTTTTAGGTACCCATTTCCAAATGGGTCCAGGTTTGTTAGGGGTCTTTAAGGTTGCCTTGGCATCCTTAGTTTTGGTTTTAACCTCTTTCGAAGAACCATCTGGTTTCTTCTTACCCTTGAATATTGCATTCTTTTTGGGTCTAGAGAGGAAACAGTGGGGGCTTGAGAAGTGTTGGTTTAATTGATGCATAAGATCGAAGCAATGACAATAATTGATATGCGAAGAAACTTGCTTGAACTGTTCATTAAAAACACTGAATATGGGTACAGAGGCTTTATTATTACAATCTTTCTTAGCATTAGACTTCCTATTACAAGAAAACCTATCTAGGCTAGATTGATGTTTTGAAAATTCTCTCTTGAGAGTAGCCTTCTGTTGACCCAATACTATGTGGTGAACTTATGCTGGTTTCACTGTCACAGAAGCAAAAGACTTGTTATTTTCCAACCATTTACCTTTTTGTTGCCAAGTTAGTTTTTCTTGAAATGGCCTAAAAGGTTTTGTAGTTTTCGAACATTGAGATGACTTTTCCTTTTGTTGTTTGATATTTTCAAGCTCAAGAGAGGTTTTGGCTTGTATACACATGTCTAAGAAATCTGGGAAGATAGGAACACTTGTGAATTTTTCCTTAGGATGAATGGTTCTGTTAAGAATTCCAGAGGGAAGTTTAAATCCCTCCGATTCATAAGGAACTATCTTTGACTCATTTGAGTCAGTCTCAGATTCGTCAGAGGATGAATCGTCCTTGTATACAGAGATTGAGTCACTGAGATCTCTGTCGACAGAGGCAAGATTTTCTGAGCATGTGCCATACTCGCTTTTTTCGTTTCTTTCGGGAATATCTTCCAAGTCAACAGAAGTGTTCATCAAGATTTCCTCATAGAGATTTTGTTCAACAGACGGTGCATAGAGGTTTTCATAAAAAATGTTTTTGCCAATTTCCGTTAACTCATTTTCAGAATTGTGTTTCAGTTTTTCTTCTAAAGAAGCAGGTATAAACTCAGGTGCCTCTGTCGATAGTTTCGTTTCAGAATCTATAGTGTAGACAAAAGCGACCTAGGTCTGAGTCTCATGGTTACCAAACTTGAAGATTCCTATCTGATCTTGAGTTTTCAGATATCTCTTAGGTTTGGATTCTCTTTTGACAGAGGCTGAGGGTGATAAATCTGCGTTTTGATACCACACATTTATCATCTTCAGAGGTTTCCCAGAGATTTTTTGCCTTTTGCTTATAGAGAGTAAATTTGGAAATCCTGGTTTTCTTGTACTTCCAATACAAAATAGAGAAGACAGGGACTTGTCTCTTTTGGTTCTAGTGTATGGATCTATATCACAGAAGCCAATTCCCCTTCTACCTATTTGTGTATTTATTTTCTCGTATACCTTCTGTGCGTCTTGATATTTCTTGATTAAAAGGTCTTTGCTAAGTAGGTCTTGATGAAGGACTTCTCTTTCCTTTTGAAAGAAGTTCTTAAGAGCAAGAATATTCATTCTGTCACTCTCATTGTCCAAAAGTTCCTTAGTTTTAGCTTTAAGGGCAGAATTGAGTTCTGAAAATCTTTTCTTTTAAAGGACTTAGATGTTTATGCCAATTAGTCTCAATCTCTTCCTTTTCTAAAGATATTTTAGCCT
>JAWVWS010000953.1:0-46362 GCA_033807775.1 Saussurea involucrata
TGCTCAAAATCATATTTTGTTCACTTTCTTTCTCGTTTGGAGTATTGTGGACGATTTTGGTTATGTGTAGTTGAAGTGTTCTTCTCTTTCTTCATTTATGAAGATTAGGGCTTGATGTATTTGAGATTTTGGGTTCTCAATGTTTGGGGAATGTTTGTAAGTATTTGAGGATAAATACTTATGGTTGGAAACTTTTGGATCTAGGTTTTGGAAGATTTGGCCTAAAGGATCCGGGTTACATCAAAGGAGCTTACGTTGGGAGAAATTCTAGATTTAGCTTAAATCTAGCGAGGTGAGTTCAAGTTGATTTGTGAAAACTTTGTGCATGCCAAAAATGTTATTTTCCAAATATTTGTGTGTTTTACTAGCAAATATCGTTGGTTGAGTTAATGGAATAGTTTAACTCTTTTGAAATGGTTATTTTCATAAATGTTGTAAAACAACCATATTTGGGGCTTTTGGATATTTTGATGTGTAGAAATCATAATATGTCATTAAAGGATTAATTGCTCAAAATCATATTTTGTTCACTTTCTTTCTCGTTTGGAGTATTGTGGACGATTTTGGTTATGTGTAGTTGAAGTGTTCTTCTCCTTCTTCATTTATGAAGATTAGGGCTTGATGTATTTGAGATTTTGGGTTCTCAATGTTTGGGGAATGATTCTAAGTATTTGAGGATAAATACTTATGGTTGGAAACTTGTGGATCTAGGTTTTGGAAGATTTGGCCTAAAGGATCCGGGTTGCATCAAAGGAGCTTACGTTGGGAGAAATTCTAGATTTAGCTTAAATCTAGCGAGGTGAGTTCAAGTTGATTTGTGAAAACTTTGTGCATGCCAAAAATGTTATTTTCCAAATATTTGTGTGTTTTACTTGAAAATATCAATAGTGGAGTTAATGGAATAGTTTAACTCTTTTAAAATGGTTATATTCATAAATGTTGTAAAACAACCATATTTGGGGCTTTTGGATATTTTGATGTGTAGAAATCATAATATGTCATTAAAGGATTAATTGCTCAAAATCATATTTTGTTCACTTTCTTTCTCGTTTGGAGTATTGTGGACGATTTTGGTTATGTGTAGTTGAAGTGTTCTTCTCTTTCTTCATTTATGAAGATTAGGGCTTGATGTATTTGAGATTTTGGGTTCTCAATGTTTGGGGAATGATTGTAAGTATTTGAGGATAAATACTTATGGTTGGAAACTTTTGGATCTAGGTTTTGGAAGATTTGGCCTAAAGGATCCGGGTTACATCAAAGGAGCTTACGTTGGGAGAAATTCTAGATTTAGCTTAAATCTAGCGAGGTGAGTTCAAGTTGATTTGTGAAAACTTTGTGCATGCCAAAAATGTTATTTTCCAAATATTTGTGTGTTTTACTAGCAAATATCGTTGGTTGAGTTAATGGAATAGTTTAACTCTTTTGAAATGGTTATTTTCATAAATGTTGTAAAACAACCATATTTGGGGCTTTTGGATATTTTGATGTGTAGAAATCATAATATGTCATTAAAGGATTAATTGCTCAAAATCATATTTTGTTCACTTTCTTTCTCGTTTGGAGTATTGTGGACGATTTTGGTTATGTGTAGTTGAAGTGTTCTTCTCCTTCTTCATTTATGAAGATTAGGGCTTGATGTATTTGAGATTTTGGGTTCTCAATGTTTGGGGAATGATTCTAAGTATTTGAGGATAAATACTTATGGTTGGAAACTTGTGGATCTAGGTTTTGGAAGATTTGGCCTAAAGGATCCGGGTTGCATCAAAGGAGCTTACGTTGGGAGAAATTCTAGATTTAGCTTAAATCTAGCGAGGTGAGTTCAAGTTGATTTGTGAAAACTTTGTGCATGCCAAAAATGTTATTTTCCAAATATTTGTGTGTTTTACTTGCAAATATCATTGGTTGAGTTAATGGAATAGTTTAACTCTTTTGAAATGGTTATTTTCATAAATGTTGTAAAACAACCATATTTGGGGCTTTTGGATATTTTGATGTGTAGAAATCATAATATGTCATTAAAGGATTAATTGCTCAAAATCATATTTTGTTCACTTTCTTTCTCGTTTGGAGTATTGTGGACGATTTTGGTTATGTGTAGTTGAAGTGTTCTTCTCCTTCTTCATTTATGAAGATTAGTGCTTGATGGATTTGAGATTTTGGGTTCTCAATGTTTGGGGAATGATTGTAAGTATTTGAGGATAAATACTTATGGTTGGAAACTTGTGGATCTAGGTTTTGGAAGATTTGGCCTAAAGGATCCGGGTTGCATCAAAGGAGCTTACGTTGGGAGAAATTCTAGATTTATCTTAAATCTAGCGAGGTGAGTTCAAGTTGATTTGTGAAAACTTTGTGCATGCCAAAAATGTTATTTTCCAAATATTTGTGTGTTTTACTTGCAAATATCATTGGTTGAGTTAATGGAACAGTTTAACTCTTTTGAAATGGTTATCTTCATAAATGTTGTAAAACAACCATACTTGGGGCTTTTGGATATTTTGATGTGTAGAAATCATAATATGTCATTAAAGGATTAATTGCTCAAAATCATATTTTGTTCACTATCTTTATCGTTTGGAGTATTGTGGACGATTTTGGTTATGTTTAGTTGAAGTGTTCTTCTCGTTCTTCATTTATGAAGATTAGGGCTTGATGTATTTGAGATTTTGTGTTCTAAATGTTTGGGGAATGATTCTAAGTATTTGAGGATAAATACTTATGGTTGGAAACTTGTGGATCTAGGTTTTGGAAGATTTGGCCTAAAGGATCCGGGTTGCATCAAAGGAGCTTACGTTGGGAGAAATTCTAGATTTAGCTTAAATCTAGCGAGGTGAGTTCAAGATGATTTGTGAAAACTTTGTGCATGCCAAAAATGTTATTTTCCAAATATTTGTGTGTTTTACTTGAAAATATCAATGGTGGAGTTAATGGAATAGTCTAACTCTTTTGAAATGGTTATCTTCACAAATGTTGTAAAACAACCATATTTGGGGCTTTTGGATATTTTGATGTGTAGAAATCATAATATGTCATCAAAGGATTAATTGCTCAAAATCATATTTTGTTCACTTTCTTTCTCGTTTGGAGTATTGTGGACGATTTTGGTTATGTTTAGTTGAAGTCTTTCTTCTCCTTCTTCATTTATTAAGATTAGGGCTTGATGTATTTGAGATTTTGGGTTCTAAATATTTGAGGAATGATTCTAAGTATTTGAGGATAAATACTTATTGTTGGAAACATGTGGATCTAGGTTTTGGAACATTTGGCCTAAAGGATCTGGGTTGCATCAAAGAAGCTTACGTTGGGAGAAATTCTAGATTTAGCTTATATCTAGCGAGGTGAGTTCAAGTTGATTTGTGAAAACTTTGTGCATGCCAAAAATGTTATTTTCCAAATATTTGTGTGTTTTACTTGCAAATATCAATAGTGGAGTTAATGGAATAGTTTAACTCTTTTGAAATGGTTATCTTCATAAATGTTGTAAAACAACCATATTTGGGGCTTTTGGATATTTTGATGTGTAGAAATCATAATATGTCATTAAAGGATTAATTGCTCAAAATCATATTTTGTTCACTTTCTTTCTCGTTTGGAGTATTGTGGACGATTTTGGTTATGTGTAGTTGAAGTGTTCTTCTCCTTCTTCATTTATGAAGATTAGGGCTTGATGTATTTGAGATTTTGGGTTCTCAATGTTTGGGGAATGATTGTAAGTATTTGAGGATAAATACTTATGGTTGGAAACTTTTGGATCTAGGTTTTGGAAGATTTGGCCTAAAGGATCCGGGTTGCATCAAAGGAGCTTACGTTGGGAGAAATTCTAGATTTAGCTTAAATCTAGCGAGGTGAGTTCAAGTTGATTTGTGAAAACTTTGTGCATACCAAAAATGTTATTTTCCAAATATTTGTGTGTTTTACTTGAAAATATCAATGGTGGGGTTAATGGAATAGTCTAACTCTTTTGAAATGGTTATCTTCACAAATGTTGTAAAACAACCATATTTGGGGCTTTTGGATATTTTGATGTGTAGAAATCATAATATGTCATCAAAGGATTAATTGCTCAAAATCATATTTTGTTCACTTTCTTTCTCGTTTGGAGTATTGTGGACGATTTTGGTTATGTTTAGTTGAAGTCTTTCTTCTCCTTCTTCATTTATTAAGATTAGGGCTTGATGTATTTGAGATTTTGGGTTCTAAATATTTGGGGAATGATTCTAAGTATTTGAGGATAAATACTTATTGTTGGAAACATGTGGATCTAGGTTTTGGAACATTTGGCCTAAAGGATCTGGGTTGCAACAAAGAAGCTTACGTTGGGAGAAATTCTAGATTTAGCTTAAATCTAGCGAGGTGAGTTCAAGTTGATTTGTGAAAACTTTGTGCATGCCAAAAATGTTATTTTCCAAATATTTGTGTGTTTTACTTGCAAATATCATTGGTTGAGTTAATGGAACAGTTTAACTCTTTTGAAATGGTTATCTTCATAAATGTTGTAAAACAACCATACTTGGAGCTTTTGGATATTTTGATGTGTAGAAATCATAATATGTCATTAAAGGATTAATTGCTCAAAATCATATTTTGTTCACTTTCTTTCTCGTTTGGAGTATTGTGGACGATTTTGGTTATGTTTAGTTGAAGTGTTCTTCTCCTTCTTCATTTATGAAGATTAGGGCTTGATGTATTTGAGATTTTGGGTTCTAAATGTTTGGGGAATGATTCTAAGTATTTGAGGATAAATACTTATGGTTGGAAACTTGTGGATCTAGGTTTTGGAAGATTTGGCCTAAAGGATCCGGGTTGCATCAAAGGAGCTTACGTTGGGAGAAATTCTAGATTTAGCTTAAATCTAGCGAGGTGAGTTCAAGTTGATTTGTGAAAACTTTGTGCATGCCAAAAATGTTATTTTCCAAATATTTGTGTGTTTTACTTGAAAATATCAATGGTGGAGTTAATGGAATAGTCTAACTCTTTTGAAATGGTTATCTTCACAAATGTTGTAAAACAACCATATTTGGGGCTTTTGGATATTTTGATGTGTAGAAATCATAATATGTCATCAAAGGATTAATTGCTCAAAATCATATTTTGTTCACTTTCTTTCTCGTTTGGAGTATTGTGGACGATTTTGGTTATGTTTAGTTGAAGTCTTTCTTCTCCTTCTTCATTTATTAAGATTAGGGCTTGATGTATTTGAGATTTTGGGTTCTAAATATTTGGGGAATGATTCTAAGTATTTGAGGATAAATACTTATTGTTGGAAACATGTGGATCTAGGTTTTGGAACATTTGGCCTAAAGGATCTGGGTTGCATCAAAGAAGCTTACGTTGGGAGAAATTCTAGATTTAGCTTAAATCTAGCGAGGTGAGTTCAAGTTGATTTGTGAAAACTTTGTGCATGCCAAAAATGTTATTTTCCAAATATTTGTGTGTTTTACTTGCAAGTATCATTGGTTGAGTTAATGGAATAGTTTAACTCTTTTGAAATGGTTATCTTCATAAATGTTGTAAAACAACCATACTTGGGGCTTTTGGATATTTTGATGTGTAGAAATCATAATATGTCATTAAAGGATTAATTGCTCAAAATCATATTTTGTTCACTATCTTTCTCGTTTGGAGTATTGTGGACGATTTTGGTTATGTTTAGTTGAAGTGTTTTTCTCGTTCTTCATTTATGAAGATTAGGGCTTGATGTATTTGAGATTTTGGGTTCTAAATGTTTGGGGAATGATTCTAAGTATTTGAGGATAAATACTTATGGTTGGAAACTTGTGGATCTAGGTTTTGGAAGATTTGGCCTAAAGGATCCGGGTTGCATCAAAGGAGCTTACGTTGGGAGAAATTCTAGATTTAGCTTAAATCTAGCGAGGTGAGTTCAAGTTGATTTGTGAAAACTTTGTGCATGCCAAAAATGTTAGTTTCCAAATATTTGTGTGTTTTACTTGAAAATATCAATAGTGGAGTTAATGGAATAGTTTAACTCTTTTAAAATGGTTATATTCATAAATGTTGTAAAACAACCATATTTGGGGCTTTTGGATATTTTGATGTGTAGAAATCATAATATGTCATTAAAGGATTAATTGCTCAAAATCATATTTTGTTCACTTTCTTTCTCGTTTGGAGTATTGTGGACGATTTTGGTTATGTGTAGTTGAAGTGTTCTTCTCTTTCTTCATTTATGAAGATTAGGGCTTGATGTATTTGAGATTTTGGGTTCTCAATGTTTGGGGAATGATTGTAAGTATTTGAGGATAAATACTTATGGTTGGAAACTTTTGGATCTAGGTTTTGGAAGATTTGGCCTAAAGGATCCGGGTTACATCAAAGGAGCTTACGTTGGGAGAAATTCTAGATTTAGCTTAAATCTAGCGAGGTGAGTTCAAGTTGAATTGTGAAAACTTTGTGCATGCCAAAAATGTTATTTTCCAAATATTTGTGTGTTTTACTAGCAAATATCGTTGGTTGAGTTAATGGAATAGTTTAACTCTTTTGAAATGGTTATTTTCATAAATGTTGTAAAACAACCATATTTGGGGCTTTTGGATATTTTGATGTGTAGAAATCATAATATGTCATTAAAGGATTAATTGCTCAAAATCATATTTTGTTCACTTTCTTTCTCGTTTGGAGTATTGTGGACGATTTTGGTTATGTGTAGTTGAAGTGTTCTTCTCCTTCTTCATTTATGAAGATTAGGGCTTGATGTATTTGAGATTTTGGGTTCTCAATGTTTGGGGAATGATTCTAAGTATTTGAGGATAAATACTTATGGTTGGAAACTTGTGGATCTAGGTTTTGGAAGATTTGGCCTAAAGGATCCGGGTTGCATCAAAGGAGCTTACGTTGGGAGAAATTCTAGATTTAGCTTAAATCTAGCGAGGTGAGTTCAAGTTGATTTGTGAAAACTTTGTGCATGCCAAAAATGTTATTTTCCAAATATTTGTGTGTTTTACTTGAAAATATCAATAGTGGAGTTAATGGAATAGTTTAACTCTTTTAAAATGGTTATATTCATAAATGTTGTAAAACAACCATATTTGGGGCTTTTGGATATTTTGATGTGTAGAAATCATAATATGTCATTAAAGGATTAATTGCTCAAAATCATATTTTGTTCACTTTCTTTCTCGTTTGGAGTATTGTGGACGATTTTGGTTATGTGTAGTTGAAGTGTTCTTCTCTTTCTTCATTTATGAAGATTAGGGCTTGATGTATTTGAGATTTTGGGTTCTCAATGTTTGGGGAATGATTGTAAGTATTTGAGGATAAATACTTATGGTTGGAAACTTGTGGATCTAGGTTTTGGAAGATTTGGCCTAAAGGATCCGGGTTGCATCAAAGGAGCTTACGTTGGGAGAAATTCTAGATTTATCTTAAATCTAGCGAGGTGAGTTCAAGTTGATTTGTGAAAACTTTGTGCATGCCAAAAATGTTATTTTCCAAATATTTGTGTGTTTTACTTGCAAATATCATTGGTTGAGTTAATGGAACAGTTTAACTCTTTTGAAATGGTTATCTTCATAAATGTTGTAAAACAACCATACTTGGGGCTTTTGGATATTTTGATGTGTAGAAATCATAATATGTCATTAAAGGATTAATTGCTCAAAATCATATTTTGTTCACTATCTTTCTCGTTTGGAGTATTGTGGACGATTTTGGTTATGTTTAGTTGAAGTGTTCTTCTCGTTCTTCATTTATGAAGATTAGGGCTTGATGTATTTGAGATTTTGTGTTCTAAATGTTTGGGGAATGATTCTAAGTATTTGAGGATAAATACTTATGGTTGGAAACTTGTGGATCTAGGTTTTGGAAGATTTGGCCTAAAGGATCCGGGTTGCATCAAAGGAGCTTACGTTGGGAGAAATTCTAGATTTAGCTTAAATCTAGCGAGGTGAGTTCAAGATGATTTGTGAAAACTTTGTGCATGCCAAAAATGTTATTTTCCAAATATTTGTGTGTTTTACTTGAAAATATCAATGGTAGAGTTAATGGAATAGTCTAACTCTTTTGAAATGGTTATCTTCACAAATGTTGTAAAACAACCATATTTGGGGCTTTTGGATATTTTGATGTGTAGAAATCATAATATGTCATCAAAGGATTAATTGCTCAAAATCATATTTTGTTCACTTTCTTTCTCGTTTGGAGTATTGTGGACGATTTTGGTTATGTTTAGTTGAAGTCTTTCTTCTCCTTCTTCATTTATTAAGATTAGGGCTTGATGTATTTGAGATTTTGGCTTCTAAATATTTGGGGAATGATTCTAAGTATTTGAGGATAAATACTTATTGTTGGAAACATGTGGATCTAGGTTTTGGAACATTTGGCCTAAAGGATCTGGGTTGCATCAAAGAAGCTTACGTTGGGAGAAATTCTAGATTTAGCTTATATCTAGCGAGGTGAGTTCAAGTTGATTTGTGAAAACTTTGTGCATGCCAAAAATGTTATTTTCCAAATATTTGTGTGTTTTACTTGCAAATATCAATAGTGGAGTTAATGGAATAGTTTAACTCTTTTGAAATGGTTATCTTCATAAATGTTGTAAAACAACCATATTTGGGGCTTTTGGATATTTTGATGTGTAGAAATCATAATATGTCATTAAAGGATTAATTGCTCAAAATCATATTTTGTTCACTTTCTTTCTCGTTTGGAGTATTGTGGACGATTTTGGTTATGTGTAGTTGAAGTGTTCTTCTCCTTCTTCATTTATGAAGATTAGGGCTTGATGTATTTGATATTTTGGGTTCTCAATGTTTGGGGAATGATTGTAAGTATTTGAGGATAAATACTTATGGTTGGAAACTTTTGGATCTAGGTTTTGGAAGATTTGGCCTAAAGGATCCGGGTTGCATCAAAGGAGCTTACGTTGGGAGAAATTCTAGATTTAGCTTAAATCTAGCGAGGTGAGTTCAAGTTGATTTGTGAAAACTTTGTGCATACCAAAAATGTTATTTTCCAAATATTTGTGTGTTTTACTTGAAAATATCAATGGTGGGGTTAATGGAATAGTCTAACTATTTTGAAATGGTTATCTTCACAAATGTTGTAAAACAACCATATTTGGGGCTTTTGGATATTTTGATGTGTAGAAATCATAATATGTCATCAAAGGATTAATTGCTCAAAATCATATTTTGTTCACTTTCTTTCTCGTTTGGAGTATTGTGGACGATTTTGGTTATGTTTAGTTGAAGTCTTTCTTCTCCTTCTTCATTTATTAAGATTAGGGCTTGATGTATTTGAGATTTTGGGTTCTAAATATTTGGGGAATGATTCTAAGTATTTGAGGATAAATACTTATTGTTGGAAACATGTGGATCTAGGTTTTGGAACATTTGGCCTAAAGGATCTGGGTTGCAACAAAGAAGCTTACGTTGGGAGAAATTCTAGATTTAGCTTAAATCTAGCGAGGTGAGTTCAAGTTGATTTGTGAAAACTTTGTGCATGCCAAAAATGTTATTTTCCAAATATTTGTGTGTTTTACTTGCAAATATCAATAGTGGAGTTAATGGAATAGTTTAACTCTTTTGAAATGGTTATCTTCATAAATGTTGTAAAACAACCATATTTGGGGCTTTTGGATATTTTGATGTGTAGAAATCATAATATGTCATTAAAGGATTAATTGCTCAAAATCATATTTTGTTCACTTTCTTTCTCGTTTGGAGTATTGTGGACGATTTTGGTTATGTGTAGTTGAAGTGTTCTTCTCCTTCTTCATTTATGAAGATTAGGGCTTGATGTATTTGAGATTTTGGGTTCTCAATGTTTGGGGAATGATTGTAAGTATTTGAGGATAAATACTTATGGTTGGAAACTTTTGGATCTAGGTTTTGGAAGATTTGGCCTAAAGGATCCGGGTTGCATCAAAGGAGCTTACGTTGGGAGAAATTCTAGATTTAGCTTAAATCTAGCGAGGTGAGTTCAAGTTGATTTGTGAAAACTTTGTGCATACCAAAAATGTTATTTTCCAAATATTTGTGTGTTTTACTTGAAAATATCAATGGTGGGGTTAATGGAATAGTCTAACTCTTTTGAAATGGTTATCTTCACAAATGTTGTAAAACAACCATATTTGGGGCTTTTGGATATTTTGATGTGTAGAAATCATAATATGTCATCAAAGGATTAATTGCTCAAAATCATATTTTGTTCACTTTCTTTCTCGTTTGGAGTATTGTGGACGATTTTGGTTATGTTTAGTTGAAGTCTTTCTTCTCCTTCTTCATTTATTAAGATTAGGGCTTGATGTATTTGAGATTTTGGGTTCTAAATATTTGGGGAATGATTCTAAGTATTTGAGGATAAATACTTATTGTTGGAAACATGTGGATCTAGGTTTTGGAACATTTGGCCTAAAGGATCTGGGTTGCAACAAAGAAGCTTACGTTGGGAGAAATTCTAGATTTAGCTTAAATCAAGCGAGGTGAGTTCAAGTTGATTTGTGAAAACTTTGTGCATGCCAAAAATGTTATTTTCCAAATATTTGTGTGTTTTACTTGCAAATATCAATAGTGGAGTTAATGGAATAGTTTAACTCTTTTGAAATGGTTATCTTCATAAATGTTGTAAAACAACCATATTTGGGGCTTTTGGATATTTTGATGTGTAGAAATCATAATATGTCATTAAAGGATTAATTGCTCAAAATCATATTTTGTTCACTTTCTTTCTCGTTTGGAGTATTGTGGACGATTTTGGTTATGTGTAGTTGAAGTGTTCTTCTCCTTCTTCATTTATGAAGATTAGGGCTTGATGTATTTGAGATTTTGGGTTCTCAATGTTTGGGGAATGATTGTAAGTATTTGAGGATAAATACTTATGGTTGGAAACTTTTGGATCTAGGTTTTGGAAGATTTGGCCTAAAGGATCCGGGTTGCATCAAAGGAGCTTACGTTGGGAGAAATTCTAGATTTAGCTTAAATCTAGCGAGGTGAGTTCAAGTTGATTTGTGAAAACTTTGTGCATACCAAAAATGTTATTTTCCAAATATTTGTGTGTTTTACTTGAAAATATCAATGGTGGGGTTAATGGAATAGTCTAACTCTTTTGAAATGGTTATCTTCACAAATGTTGTAAAACAACCATATTTGGGGCTTTTGGATATTTTGATGTGTAGAAATCATAATATGTCATCAAAGGATTAATTGCTCAAAATCATATTTTGTTCACTTTCTTTCTCGTTTGGAGTATTGTGGACGATTTTGGTTATGTTTAGTTGAAGTCTTTCTTCTCCTTCTTCATTTATTAAGATTAGGGCTTGATGTATTTGAGATTTTGGGTTCTAAATATTTGGGGAATGATTCTAAGTATTCGAGGATAAATACTTATTGTTGGAAACATGTGGATCTAGGTTTTGGAACATTTGGCCTAAAGGATCTGGGTTGCAACAAAGAAGCTTACGTTGGGAGAAATTCTAGATTTAGCTTAAATCAAGCGAGGTGAGTTCAAGTTGATTTGTGAAAACTTTGTGCATACCAAAAATGTTATTTTCCAAATATTTGTGTGTTTTACTTGAAAATATCAATGGTGGGGTTAATGGAATAGTCTAACTCTTTTGAAATGGTTATCTTCATAAATGTTGTAAAACAACCATATTTGGGGCTTTTGGATATTTTGATGTGTAGAAATCATAATATGTCATTAAAGGATTAATTGCTCAAAATCATATTTTGTTCACTTTCTTTCTCGTTTGGAGTATTGTGGACGATTTTGGTTATGTGTAGTTGAAGTGTTCTTCTCCTTCTTCATTTATGAAGATTAGGGCTTGATGTATTTGAGATTTTGGGTTCTCAATGTTTGGGGAATGATTGTAAGTATTTGAGGATAAATACTTATGGTTGGAAACTTTTGGATCTAGGTTTTGGAAGATTTGGCCTAAAGGATCCGGGTTGCATCAAAGGAGCTTACATTGGGAGAAATTCTAGATTTAGCTTAAATCTAGCGAGGTGAGTTCAAGTTGATTTGTGAAAACTTTGTGCATACCAAAAATGTTATTTTCCAAATATTTGTGTGTTTTACTTGAAAATATCAATGGTGGAGTTAATGGAATAGTCTAACTCTTTTGAAATGGTTATCTTCACAAATGTTGTAAAACAACCATATTTGGGGCTTTTGGATATTTTGATGTGTAGAAATCATAATATGTCATCAAAGGATTAATTGCTCAAAATCATATTTTGTTCACTTTTTTTCTCGTTTGGAGTATTGTGGACGATTTTGGTTATGTTTAGTTGAAGTCTTTCTTCTCCTTCTTCATTTATTAAGATTAGGGCTTGATGTATTTGAGATTTTGGGTTCTAAATATTTGGGGAATGATTCTAAGTATTTGAGGATAAATACTTATTGTTGGAAACATGTGGATCTAGGTTTTGGAACATTTGGCCTAAAGGATCTGGGTTGCATCAAAGAAGCTTACGTTGGGAGAAATTCTAGATTTAGCTTAAATCTAGCGAGGTGAGTTCAAGTTGATTTGTGAAAACTTTGTGCGTGCCAAAAATGTTATTTTCCAAATATTTGTGTGTTTTACTTGCAAATATCAATAGTGGAGTTAATGGAATAGTTTAACTCTTTTGAAATGGTTATCTTCATAAATGTTGTAAAACAACCATATTTGGGGCTTTTGGATATTTTGATGTGTAGAAATCATAATATGTCATTAAAGGATTAATTGCTCAAAATCATATTTTGTTCACTTTCTTTCTCGTTTGGAGTATTGTGGACGATTTTGGTTATGTGTAGTTGAAGTGTTCTTCTCCTTCTTCATTTATGAAGATTAGGGCTTGATGTATTTGAGATTTTGGGTTCTCAATGTTTGTGGAATGATTCTAAGTATTTGAGGATAAATACTTATGGTTGGAAACTTGTGGATCTAGGTTTTGGAAGATTTGGCCTAAAGGATCCGGGTTGCATCAAAGGAGCTTACGTTGGGAGAAATTCTAGATTTAGCTTAAATCTAGCGAGGTGAGTTCAAGTTGATTTGTGAAAACTTTGTGCATGCCAAAAATGTTATTTTCCAAATATTTGTGTGTTTTACTTGCAAATATCATTGGTTGAGTTAATGGAATAGTTTAACTCTTTTGAAATGGTTATTTTCATAAATGTTGTAAAACAACCATATTTGGGGCTTTTGGATATTTTGATGTGTAGAAATCATAATATGTCATTAAAGGATTAATTGCTCAAAATCATATTTTGTTCACTTTCTTTCTCGTTTGGAGTATTGTGGACGATTTTGGTTATGTGTAGTTGAAGTGTTCTTCTCCTTCTTCATTTATGAAGATTAGTGCTTGATGTATTTGAGATTTTGGGTTCTCAATGTTTGGGGAATGATTGTAAGTATTTGAGGATAAATACTTATGGTTGGAAACTTGTGGATCTAGGTTTTGGAAGATTTGGCCTAAAGGATCCGGGTTGCATCAAAGGAGCTTACGTTGGGAGAAATTCTAGATTTATCTTAAATCTAGCGAGGTGAGTTCAAGTTGATTTGTGAAAACTTTGTGCATGCCAAAAATGTTATTTTCCAAATATTTGTGTGTTTTACTTGCAAATATCATTGGTTGAGTTAATGGAACAGTTTAACTCTTTTGAAATGGTTATCTTCATAAATGTTGTAAAACAACCATACTTGGGGCTTTTGGATATTTTGATGTGTAGAAATCATAATATGTCATTAAAGGATTAATTGCTCAAAATCATATTTTGTTCACTATCTTTCTCGTTTGGAGTATTGTGGACGATTTTGGTTATGTTTAGTTGAAGTGTTCTTCTCGTTCTTCATTTATGAAGATTAGGGCTTGATGTATTTGAGATTTTGGGTTCTAAATGTTTGGGGAATGATTCTAAGTATTTGAGGATAAATACTTATGGTTGGAAACTTGTGGATCTAGGTTTTGGAAGATTTGGCCTAAAGGATCCGGGTTGCATCAAAGGAGCTTACGTTGGGAGAAATTCTAGATTTAGCTTAAATCTAGCGAGGTGAGTTCAAGATGATTTGTGAAAACTTTGTGCATACCAAAAATGTTATTTTCCAAATATTTGTGTGTTTTACTTGAAAATATCAATGGTGGGGTTAATGGAATAGTCTAACTCTTTTGAAATGGTTATCTTCACAAATGTTGTAAAACAACCATATTTGGGGCTTTTGGATATTTTGATGTGTAGAAATCATAATATGTCATCAAAGGATTAATTGCTCAAAATCATATTTTGTTCACTTTCTTTCTCGTTTGGAGTATTGTGGACGATTTTGGTTATGTTTAGTTGAAGTCTTTTTTCTCCTTCTTCATTTATTAAGATTAGGGCTTGATGTATTTGAGATTTTGGGTTCTAAATATTTGGGGAATGATTCTAAGTATTTGAGGATAAATACTTATTGTTGGAAACATGTGGATCTAGGTTTTGGAACATTTGGCCTAAAGGATCTGGGTTGCATCAAAGAAGCTTACGTTGGGAGAAATTCTAGATTTAGCTTAAATCTAGCGAGGTGAGTTCAAGTTGATTTGTGAAAACTTTGTGCATGCCAAAAATGTTATTTTCCAAATATTTGTGTGTTTTACTTGCAAATATCAATAGTGGAGTTAATGGAATAGTTTAACTCTTTTGAAATGGTTATCTTCATAAATGTTGTAAAACAACCATATTTGGGGCTTTTGGATATTTTGATGTGTAGAAATCATAATATGTCATTAAAGGATTAATTGCTCAAAATCATATTTTGTTCACTTTCTTTCTCGTTTGGAGTATTGTGGACGATTTTGGTTATGTGTAGTTGAAGTGTTCTTCTCCTTCTTCATTTATGAAGATTAGGGCTTGATGTATTTGAGATTTTGGGTTCTAAATATTTGGGGAATGATTCTAAGTATTTGAGGATAAATACTTATTGTTGGAAACATGTGGATCTAGGTTTTGGAACATTTGGCCTAAAGGATCTGGGTTGCATCAAAGAAGCTTACGTTGGGAGAAATTCTAGATTTAGCTTAAATCTAGCGAGGTGAGTTCAAGTTGATTTGTGAAAACTTTGTGCATGCTAAAAATGTTATTTTCCAAATATTTGTGTGTTTTACTTGCAAATACCAATAGTGGAGTTAATGGAATAGTTTATCTCTTTTGAAATGGTTATCTTCATAAATGTTGTAAAACAACCATATTTGGGGCTTTTGGATATTTTGATGTGTAGAAATCATAATATGTCATTAAAGGATTAATTGCTCAAAATCATATTTTGTTCACTTTCTTTCTCGTTTGGAGTATTGTGGACGATTTTGGTTATGTGTAGTTGAAGTGTTCTTCTCCTTCTTCATTTATGAAGATTAGGGCTTGATGTATTTGAGATTTTGGGTTCTCAATGTTTGGGGAATGATTGTAAGTATTTGAAGATAAATACTTATGGTTGGAAACTTTTGGATCTAGGTTTTGGAAGATTTGGCCTAAAGGATCCGAGTTGCATCAAAGGAGCTTACGTTGGGAGAAATTCTAGATTTAGCTTAAATCTAGCGAGGTGAGTTCAAGTTGATTTGTGAAAACTTTGGGCATGCCAAAAATGTTATTTTCCAAATATTTGTGTGTTTTACTTGCAAATATCAATAGTGTAGTTAATGGAATAGTTTAACTCTTTTGAAATGGTTATCTTCATAAATGTTGTAAAACAACCATATTTGGGGCTTTTGGATATTTTGATGTGTAGAAATCATAATATGTCATTAAAGGATTAATTGCTCAAAATCATATTTTGTTCACTTTCTTTCTCGTTTGGAGTATTGTGGACGATTTTGGTTATGTTTAGTTGAAGTCTTTCTTCTCCTTCTTCATTTATTAAGATTAGGGCTTGATGTATTTGAGATTTTGGGTTCTAAATATTTGGGGAATGATTCTAAGTATTTGAGGATAAATACTTATTGTTGGAAACATGTGGATCTAGGTTTTGGAACATTTGGCCTAAAGGATCTGGGTTGCATCAAAGAAGCTTACGTTGGGAGAAATTCTAGATTTAGCTTAAATCTAGCGAGGTGAGTTCAAATTGATTTGTGAAAACTTTGTGCATGCCAAAAATGTTATTTTCCAAATATTTGTGTGTTTTACTTGCAAATATCAATAGTGGAGTTAATGGAATAGTTTAACTCTTTTGAAATGGTTATCTTCATAAATGTTGTAAAACAACCATATTTGGGGCTTTTGGATATTTTGATGTGTAGAAATCATAATATGTCATTCAAGGATTAATTGCTCAAAATCATATTTTGTTCACTTTCTTTCTCGTTTGGAGTATTGTGGACGATTTTGGTTATGTGTAGTTGAAGTGTTCTTCTCCTTCTTCATTTATGAAGATTAGGGCTTGATGTATTTGAGATTTTGGGTTCTCAATGTTTGGGGAATGATTGTAAGTATTTGAGGATAAATACTTATGGTTGGAAACTTTTGGATCTAGGTTTTGGAAGATTTGGCCTAAAGGATCCGGGTTGCATCAAAGGAGCTTACGTTGGGAGAAATTCTAGATTTAGCTTAAATCTAGCGAGGTGAGTTCAAGTTGATTTGTGAAAACTTTGTGCATACCAAAAATGTTATTTTCCAAATATTTGTGTGTTTTACTTGAAAATATCAATGGTGGGGTTAATGGAATAGTCTAACTCTTTTGAAATGGTTATCTTCACAAATGTTGTAAAACAACCATATTTGGGGCTTTTGGATATTTTGATGTGTAGATATCATAATATGTCATCAAAGGATTAATTGCTCAAAATCATATTTTGTTCACTTTCTTTCTCGTTTGGAGTATTGTGGACGATTTTGGTTATGTTTAGTTGAAGTCTTTCTTCTCCTTCTTCATTTATTAAGATTAGGGCTTGATGTAATTGAGATTTTGGGTTCTAAATATTTGGGGAATGATTCTAAGTATTTGAGGATAAATACTTATTGTTGGAAACATGTGGATCTAGGTTTTGGAACATTTGGCCTAAAGGATCTGGGTTGCATCAAAGAAGCTTACGTTGGGAGAAATTCTAGATTTAGCTTAAATCTAGCGAGGTGAGTTCAAGTTGATTTGTGAAAACTTTGTGCATGCCAAAAATGTTATTTTCCAAATATTTGTGTGTTTTACTTGCAAATATCAATAGTGGAGTTAATGGAATAGTTTAACTCTTTTGAAATGGTTATCTTCATAAATGTTGTAAAACAACCATATTTGGGGCTTTTAGATATTTTGATGTGTAGAAATCATAATATGTCATTAAAGGATTAATTGCTCAAAATCATATTTTGTTCACTTTCTTTCTCGTTTGGAGTATTGTGGACGATTTTGGTTATGTGTAGTTGAAGTGTTCTTCTCCTTCTTCATTTATGAAGATTAGGGCTTGATGTATTTGAGATTTTGGGTTCTAAATATTTGGGGAATGATTCTAAGTATTTGAGGATAAATACTTATTGTTGGAAACATGTGGATCTAGGTTTTGGAACATTTGGCCTAAAGGATCTGGGTTGCATCAAAGAAGCTTACGTTGGGAGAAATTCTAGATTTAGCTTAAATCTAGCGAGGTGAGTTCAAGTTGATTTGTGAAAACTTTGTGCATGCCAAAAATGTTATTTTCCAAATATTTGTGTGTTTTACTTGCAAATATCAATAGTGGAGTTAATGGAATAGTTTAACTCTTTTGAAATGGTTATCTTCATAAATGTTGTAAAACAACCATATTTGGGGCTTTTGGATATTTTGATGTGTAGAAATCATAATATGTCATTAAAGGATTAATTGCTCAAAATCATATTTTGTTCACTTTCTTTCTCGTTTGGAGTATTGTGGACGATTTTGGTTATGTGTAGTTGAAGTGTTCTTCTCCTTCTTCATTTATGAAGATTAGGGCTTGATGTATTTGAGATTTTGGGTTCTCAATGTTTGGGGAATGATTGTAAGTATTTGAAGATAAATACTTATGGTTGGAAACTTTTGGATCTAGGTTTTGGAATATTTGGCCTAAAGGATCCGAGTTGCATCAAAGGAGCTTACGTTGGGAGAAATTCTAGATTTAGCTTAAATCTAGCGAGGTGAGTTCAAGTTGATTTGTGAAAACTTTGGGCATGCCAAAAATGTTATTTTCCAAATATTTGTGTGTTTTACTTGCAAATATCAATAGTGGAGTTAATGGAATAGTTTAACTCTTTTGAAATGGTTATCTTCATAAATGTTGTAAAACAACCATATTTGGGGCTGTTGGATATTTTGATGTGTAGAAATCATAATATGTCATTAAAGGATTAATTGCTCAAAATCATATTTTGTTCACTTTCTTTCTCGTTTGGAGTATTGTGGACGATTTTGGTTATGTTTAGTTGAAGTCTTTCTTCTCCTTCTTCATTTATTAAGATTAGGGCTTGATGTATTTGAGATTTTGGGTTCTAAATATTTGGGGAATGATTCTAAGTATTTGAGGATAAATACTTATTGTTGGAAACATGTGGATCTAGGTTTTGGAACATTTGGCCTAAAGGATCTGGGTTGCATCAAAGAAGCTTACGTTGGGAGAAATTCTAGATTTAGCTTAAATCTAGCGAGGTGAGTTCAAGTTGATTTGTGAAAACTTTGTGAATGCCAAAAATGTTATTTTCCAAATATTTGTGTGTTTTACTTGCAAATATCAATAGTGGAGTTAATGGAATAGTTTAACTCTTTTGAAATGGTTATCTTCATAAATGTTGTAAAACAACCATATTTGGGGCTTTTGGATATTTTGATGTGTAGAAATCATAATATGTCATTAAAGGATTAATTGCTCAAAATCATATTTTGTTCACTTTCTTTATCGTTTGGAGTATTGTGGACGATTTTGGTTATGTGTAGTTGAAGTGTTCTTCTCCTTCTTCATTTATGAAGATTAGGGCTTGATGTATTTGAGATTTTGGGTTCTCAATGTTTGGGGAATGATTGTAAGTATTTGAGGATAAATACTTATGGTTGGAAACTTTTGGATCTAGGTTTTGGAAGATTTGGCCTAAAGGATCCGGGTTGCATCAAAGGAGCTTACGTTGGGAGAAATTCTAGATTTAGCTTAAATCTAGCGAGGTGAGTTCAAGTTGATTTGTGAAAACTTTGTGCATACCAAAAATGTTATTTTCCAAATATTTGTGTGTTTTACTTGAAAATATCAATGGTGGGGTTAATGGAATAGTCTAACTCTTTTGAAATGGTTATCTTCACAAATGTTGTAAAACAACCATATTTGGGGCTTTTGGATATTTTGATGTGTAGATATCATAATATGTCATCAAAGGATTAATTGCTCAAAATCATATTTTGTTCACTTTCTTTCTCGTTTGGAGTATTGTGGACGATTTTGGTTATGTTTAGTTGAAGTCTTTCTTCTCCTTCTTCATTTATTAAGATTAGGGCTTGATGTATTTGAGATTTTCGGTTCTAAATATTTGGGGAATGATTCTAAGTATTTGAGGATAAATACTTATTGTTGGAAACATGTGGATCTAGGTTTTGGAACATTTGGCCTAAAGGATCTGGGTTGCATCAAAGAAGCTTACGTTGGGAGAAATTCTAGATTTAGCTTAAATCTAGCGAGGTGAGTTCAAGTTGATTTGTGAAAACTTTGTGCATGCCAAAAATGTTATTTTCCAAATATTTGTGTGTTTTACTTGCAAATATCAATAGTGGAGTTAATGGAATAGTTTAACTCTTTTGAAATGGTTATCTTCATAAATGTTGTAAAACAACCATATTTGGGGCTTTTGGATATTTTGATGTGTAGAAATCATAATATGTCATTAAAGGATTAATTGCTCAAAATCATATTTTGTTCACTTTCTTTCTCGTTTGGAGTATTGTGGACGATTTTGGTTATGTGTAGTTGAAGTGTTCTTCTCCTTCTTCATTTATGAAGATTAGGGCTTGATGTATTTGAGATTTTGGGTTCTCAATGTTTGGGGAATGATTGTAAGTATTTGAGGATAAATACTTATGGTTGGAAACTATTGGATCTAGGTTTTGGAAGATTTGGCCTAAAGGATCCGGGTTGCATCAAAGGAGCTTACGTTGGGAGAAATTCTAGATTTAGCTTAAATCTAGCGAGGTGAGTTCAAGTTGATTTGTGAAAACTTTGTGCATACCAAAAATGTTATTTTCCAAATATTTGTGTGTTTTACTTGAAAATATCAATGGTGGAGTTAATGGAATAGTCTAACTCTTTTGAAATGGTTATCTTCACAAATGTTGTAAAACAACCATATTTGGGGCTTTTGGATATTTTGATGTGTAGAAATCATAATATGTCATTAAAGGATTAATTGCTCAAAATCATATTTTGTTCACTTTCTTTCTCGTTTGGAGTATTGTGGACGATTTTGGTTATGTTTAGTTGAAGTCTTTCTTCTCCTTCTTCATTTATTAAGATTAGGGCTTGATGTATTTGAGATTTTGGGTTCTAAATATTTGGGGAATGATTCTAAGTATTTGAGGATAAATACTTATTGTTGGAAACATGTGGATCTAGGTTTTGGAACATTTGGCCTAAAGGATCTGGGTTGCATCAAAGAAGCTTACGTTGGGAGAAATTCTAGATTTAGCTTAAATCTAGCGAGGTGAGTTCAAGTTGATTTGTGAAAACTTTGTGAATGCCAAAAATGTTATTTTCCAAATATTTGTGTGTTTTACTTGCAAATATCAATAGTGGAGTTAATGGAATAGTTTAACTCTTTTGAAATGGTTATCTTCATAAATGTTGTAAAACAACCATATTTGGGGCTTTTGGATATTTTGATGTGTAGAAATCATAATATGTCATTAAAGGATTAATTGCTCAAAATCATATTTTGTTCACTTTCTTTATCGTTTGGAGTATTGTGGACGATTTTGGTTATGTGTAGTTGAAGTGTTCTTCTCCTTCTTCATTTATGAAGATTAGGGCTTGATGTATTTGAGATTTTGGGTTCTCAATGTTTGGGGAATGATTGTAAGTATTTGAGGATAAATACTTATGGTTGGAAACTTTTGGATCTAGGTTTTGGAAGATTTGGCCTAAAGGATCCGGGTTGCATCAAAGGAGCTTACGTTGGGAGAAATTCTAGATTTAGCTTAAATCTAGCGAGGTGAGTTCAAGTTGATTTGTGAAAACTTTGTGCATACCAAAAATGTTATTTTCCAAATATTTGTGTGTTTTACTTGAAAATATCAATGGTGGGGTTAATGGAATAGTCTAACTCTTTTGAAATGGTTATCTTCACAAATGTTGTAAAACAACCATATTTGGGGCTTTTGGATATTTTGATGTGTAGATATCATAATATGTCATCAAAGGATTAATTGCTCAAAATCATATTTTGTTCACTTTCTTTCTCGTTTGGAGTATTGTGGACGATTTTGGTTATGTTTAGTTGAAGTCTTTCTTCTCCTTCTTCATTTATTAAGATTAGGGCTTGATGTATTTGAGATTTTCGGTTCTAAATATTTGGGGAATGATTCTAAGTATTTGAGGATAAATACTTATTGTTGGAAACATGTGGATCTAGGTTTTGGAACATTTGGCCTAAAGGATCTGGGTTGCATCAAAGAAGCTTACGTTGGGAGAAATTCTAGATTTAGCTTAAATCTAGCGAGGTGAGTTCAAGTTGATTTGTGAAAACTTTGTGCATGCCAAAAATGTTATTTTCCAAATATTTGTGTGTTTTACTTGCAAATATCAATAGTGGAGTTAATGGAATAGTTTAACTCTTTTGAAATGGTTATCTTCATAAATGTTGTAAAACAACCATATTTGGGGCTTTTGGATATTTTGATGTGTAGAAATCATAATATGTCATTAAAGGATTAATTGCTCAAAATCATATTTTGTTCACTTTCTTTCTCGTTTGGAGTATTGTGGACGATTTTGGTTATGTGTAGTTGAAGTGTTCTTCTCCTTCTTCATTTATGAAGATTAGGGCTTGATGTATTTGAGATTTTGGGTTCTCAATGTTTGGGGAATGATTGTAAGTATTTGAGGATAAATACTTATGGTTGGAAACTATTGGATCTAGGTTTTGGAAGATTTGGCCTAAAGGATCCGGGTTGCATCAAAGGAGCTTACGTTGGGAGAAATTCTAGATTTAGCTTAAATCTAGCGAGGTGAGTTCAAGTTGATTTGTGAAAACTTTGTGCATACCAAAAATGTTATTTTCCAAATATTTGTGTGTTTTACTTGAAAATATCAATGGTGGAGTTAATGGAATAGTCTAACTCTTTTGAAATGGTTATCTTCACAAATGTTGTAAAACAACCATATTTGGGGCTTTTGGATATTTTGATGTGTAGAAATCATAATATGTCATCAAAGGATTAATTGCTCAAAATCATATTTTGTTCACTTTCTTTCTCGTTTGGAGTATTGTGGACGATTTTGGTTATGTTTAGTTGAAGTATTTCTTTTCCTTCTTCATTTATTAAGATTAGGGCTTGATGTATTTGAGATTTTGGGTTCTAAATATTTGGGGAATGATTCTAAGTATTTGAGGATAAATACTTATTGTTGGAAACATGTGGATCTAGGTTTTGGAACATTTGGCCTAAAGGATCTGGGTTGCATCAAAGAAGCTTACGTTGGGAGAAATTCTAGATTTAGCTTAAATCTAGCGAGGTGAGTTCAAGTTGATTTGTGAAAACTTTGTGCGTGCCAAAAATGTTATTTTCCAAATATTTGTGTGTTTTACTTGCAAATATCAATAGTGGAGTTAATGGAATAGTTTAACTCTTTTGAAATGGTTATCTTCATAAATGTTGTAAAACAACCATATTTGGGGCTTTTGGATATTTTGATGTGTAGAAATCATAATATGTCATTAAAGGATTAATTGCTCAAAATCATATTTTGTTCACTTTCTTTCTCGTTTGGAGTATTGTGGACGATTTTGGTTATGTGTAGTTGAAGTGTTCTTCTCCTTCTTCATTTATGAAGATTAGGGCTTGATGTATTTGAGATTTTGGGTTCTCAATGTTTGGGGAATGATTGTAAGTATTTGAGGATAAATACTTATGGTTGGAAACTTTTGGATCTAGGTTTTGGAAGATTTGGCCTAAAGGATCCGAGTTGCATCAAAGGAGCTTACGTTGGGAGAAATTCTAGATTTAGCTTAAATCTAGCGAGGTGAGTTCAATTTGATTTGTGAAAACTTTGGGCATGCCAAAAATGTTATTTTCCAAATATTTGTGTGTTTTACTTGCAAATATCAATAGTGGGGTTAATGGAATAGTTTAACTCTTTTGAAATGGTTATCTTCATAAATGTTGTAAAACAACCATATTTGGGGCTTTTGGATATTTTGATGTGTAGAAATCATAATATGTCATTAAAGGATTAATTGCTCAAAATCATATTTTGTTCACTTTCTTTCTCGTTTGGAGTATTGTGGACGATTTTGGTTATGTGTAGTTGAAGTGTTCTTCTCCTTCTTCATTTATGAAGATTAGGGCTTGATGTATTTGAGATTTTGGGTTCTCAATGTTTGGGGAATGATTCTAAGTATTTGAGGATAAATACTTATGGTTGGAAACTTGTGGATCTAGGTTTTGGAAGATTTGGCCTAAAGGATCCGGGTTGCATCAAAGGAGCTTACGTTGGGAGAAATTCTAGATTTAGCTTAAATCTAGCGAGGTGAGTTCAAGTTGATTTGCGAAAACTTTGTGCAAGCCAAAAATGTTATTTTCCAAATATTTGTGTGTTTTACTTGCAAATATCATTGGTTGAGTTAATGGAATAGTTTAACTCTTTTGAAATGGTTATTTTCATAAATGTTGTAAAACAACCATATTTGGGGCTTTTGGATATTTTGATGTGTAGAAATCATAATATGTCATTAAAGGTTTAATTGCTCAAAATCATATTTTGTTCACTTTCTTTCTCGTTTGGAGTATTGTGGACGATTTTGGTTATGTGTAGTTGAAGTGTTATTCTCCTTCTTCATTTATGAAGATTAGTGCTTGATGTATTTGAGATTTTGGGTTCTCAATGTTTGGGGAATGATTGTAAGTATTTGAGGATAAATACTTATGGTTGGAAACTTGTGGATCTAGGTTTTGGAAGATTTGGCCTAAAGGATCCGGGTTGCATCAAAGGAGCTTACGTTGGGAGAAAATCTAG
Source organism: Saussurea involucrata (assembly GCA_033807775.1). Classification (NCBI taxonomy): domain Eukaryota; kingdom Viridiplantae; phylum Streptophyta; class Magnoliopsida; order Asterales; family Asteraceae; genus Saussurea; species Saussurea involucrata. Next base: position 24,117 of record JAWVWS010000953.1, read on the forward strand.
ATTTATCTTAAATCTAGCGAGGTGAGTTCAAGTTGATTTGTGAAAACTTTGTGCATGCCAAAAATGTTATTTTCCAAATATTTGTGTGTTTTACTTGCAAATATCATTGGTTGAGTTAATGGAACAGTTTAACTCTTTTGAAATGGTTATCTTCATAAATGTTGTAAAACAACCATACTTGGGGCTTTTGGATATTTTGATGTGTAGAAATCATAATATGTCATTAAAGGATTAATTGCTCAAAATCATATTTTGTTCACTATCTTTCTCGTTTGGAGTATTGTGGACGATTTTGGTTATGTTTAGTTGAAGTGTTTTTCTCGTTCTTCATTTATGAAGATTAGGGCTTGAGGTATTTGAGATTTTGGGTTCTAAATGTTTGGGGAATGATTCTAAGTATTTGAGGATAAATACTTATGGTTGGAAACTTGTGGATCTAGGTTTTGGAAGATTTGGCCTAAAGGATCCGGGTTGCATCAAAGGAGCTTACGTTGGGAGAAATTCTAGATTTAGCTTAAATCTAGCGAGGTGAGTTCAAGTTGATTTGTGAAAACTTTGTGCATGCCAAAAATGTTATTTTCCAAATATTTGTTTGTTTTACTTGAAAATATCAATAGTGGAGTTAATGGAATAGTTTAACTCTTTTAAAATGGTTATCTTCATAAATGTTGTAAAACAACCATATTTGGGGCTTTTGGATATTTTGATGTGTAGAAATCATAATATGTCATTAAAGGATTAATTGCTCAAAATCATATTTTGTTCACTTTCTTTCTCGTTTGGAGTATTGTGGACGATTTTGGTTATGTGTAGTTGAAGTGTTCTTCTCCTTCTTCATTTATGAAGATTAGGGCTTGATGTATTTGAGATTTTGGGTTCTCAATGTTTGGGGAATGATTGTAAGTATTTGAGGATAAATACTTATGGTTGGAAACTATTGGATCTAGGTTTTGGAAGATTTGGCCTAAAGGATCCGGGTTGCATCAAAGGAGCTTACGTTGGGAGAAATTCTAGATTTAGCTTAAATCTAGCGAGGTGAGTTCAAGTTGATTTGTGAAAACTTTGTGCATACCAAAAATGTTATTTTCCAAATATTTGTGTGTTTTACTTGAAAATATCAATGGTGGAGTTAATGGAATAGTCTAACTCTTTTGAAATGGTTATCTTCACAAATGTTGTAAAACAACCATATTTGGGGCTTTTGGATATTTTGATGTGTAGAAATCATAATATGTCATCAAAGGATTAATTGCTCAAAATCATATTTTGTTCACTTTCTTTCTCGTTTGGAGTATTGTGGACGATTTTGGTTATGTTTAGTTGAAGTATTTCTTTTCCTTCTTCATTTATTAAGATTAGGGCTTGATGTATTTGAGATTTTGGGTTCTAAATATTTGGGGAATGATTCTAAGTATTTGAGGATAAATACTTATTGTTGGAAACATGTGGATCTAGGTTTTGGAACATTTGGCCTAAAGGATCTGGGTTGCATCAAAGAAGCTTACGTTGGGAGAAATTCTAGATTTAGCTTAAATCTAGCGAGGTGAGTTCAAGTTGATTTGTGAAAACTTTGTGCATGCCAAAAATGTTATTTTCCAAATATTTGTTTGTTTTACTTGAAAATATCAATAGTGGAGTTAATGGAATAGTTTAACTCTTTTAAAATGGTTATCTTCATAAATGTTGTAAAACAACCATATTTGGGGCTTTTGGATATTTTGATGTGTAGAAATCATAATATGTCATTAAAGGATTAATTGCTCAAAATCATATTTTGTTCACTTTCTTTCTCGTTTGGAGTATTGTGGAAGATTTTGGTTATGTGTAGTTGAAGTGTTCTTCTCCTTCTTCATTTATGAAGATTAGGGCTTGATGTATTTGAGATTTTGGGTTCTCAATGTTTGGGGAATGATTGTAAGTATTTGAGGATAAATACTTATGGTTGGAAACCTTTGGATCTAGGTTTTGGAAGATTTGGCCTAAAGGATCCGGGTTACATCAAAGGAGCTTACGTTGGGAGAAATTCTAGATTTAGCTTAAATCTAGCGAGGTGAGTTCAAGTTGATTTGTGAAAACTTTGTGCATGCCAAAAATGTTATTTTCCGAATATTTGTGTGTTTTACTAGCAAATATCGTTGGTTGAGTTAATGGAATAGTTTAACTCTTTTGAAATGGTTATTTTCATAAATGTTGTAAAACAACCATATTTGGGGCTTTTGGATATTTTGATGTGTAGAAATCATAATATGTCATTAAAGGATTAATTGCTCAAAATCATATTTTGTTCACTTTCTTTCTCGTTTGGAGTATTGTGGACGATTTTGGTTATGTGTAGTTGAAGTGTTCTTCTCCTTCTTCATTTATGAAGATTAGGGCTTGATGTATTTGAGATTTTGGGTTCTAAATGTTTGGGGAATGATTCTAAGTATTAGAGGATAAATACTTATGGTTGGAAACTTGTGGATCTAGGTTTTGGAAGATTTGGCCTAAAGGATCCGGGTTACATCAAAGGAGCTTACGTTGCGAGAAATTCTAGATTTAGCTTAAATCTAGCGAGGTGAGTTCAAGTTGATTTGTGAAAACTTTGTGCATGCCAAAAATGTTATTTTCCAAATATTTGTGTGTTTTACTTGCAAATATCATTGGTTGAGTTAATGGAATAGTTTAACTCTTTTGAAATGGTTATCTTCATAAATGTTGTAAAACAACCATACTTGGGGCTTTTGGATATTTTGATGTGTAGAAATCATAATATGTCATTAAAGGATTAATTGCTCTAAATCATATTTTGTTCACTATCTTTCTCGTTTGGAGTATTGTGGACGATTTTGGTTATGTTTAGTTGAAGTGTTTTTCTCGTTCTTCATTTATGAAGATTAGGGCTTGAGGTATTTGAGATTTTGGGTTCTAAATGTTTGGGGAATGATTCTAAGTATTTGAGGATAAATACTTATGGTTGGAAACTTGTGGATCTAGGTTTTGGAAGATTTGGCCTAAAGGATCCGGGTTGCATCAAAGGAGCTAACGTTGGGAGAAATTCTAGATTTAGCTTAAATCTAGCGAGGTGAGTTCAAGTTGATTTGTGAAAACTTTGTGCATGCCAAAAATGTTATTTTCCAAATATTTGTGTGTTTTACTTGAAAATATCAATAGTGGAGTTAATGGAATAGTTTAACTCTTTTAAAATGGTTATCTTCATAAATGTTGTAAAACAACCATATTTGGGGCTTTTGGATATTTTGATGTGTAGAAATCATAATATGTCATTAAAGGATTAATTGCTCAAAATCATATTTTGTTCACTTTCTTTCTCGTTTGGAGTATTGTGGAAGATTTTGGTTATGTGTAGTTGAAGTGTTCTTCTCCTTCTTCATTTATGAAGATTAGGGCTTGATGTATTTGAGATTTTGGGTTCTCAATGTTTGGGGAATGATTGTAAGTATTTGAGGATAAATACTTATGGTTGGAAACTTTTGGATCTAGGTTTTGGAAGATTTGGCCTAAAGGATCCGGGTTACATCAAAGGAGCTTACGTTGGGAGAAATTCTAGATTTAGCTTAAATCTAGCGAGGTGAGTTCAAGTTGATTTGTGAAAACTTTGTGCATGCCAAAAATGTTATTTTCCGAATATTTGTGTGTTTTACTAGCAAATATCGTTGGTTGAGTTAATGGAATAGTTTAACTCTTTTGAAATGGTTATTTTCATAAATGTTGTAAAACAACCATATTTGGGGCTTTTGGATATTTTGATGTGTAGAAATCATAATATGTCATTAAAGGATTAATTGCTCAAAATCATATTTTGTTCACTTTCTTTCTCGTTTGGAGTATTGTGGACGATTTTGGTTATGTGTAGTTGAAGTGTTCTTCTCCTTCTTCATTTATGAAGATTAGGGCTTGATGTATTTGAGATTTTGGGTTCTAAATGTTTGGGGAATGATTCTAAGTATTAGAGGATAAATACTTATGGTTGGAAACTTGTGGATCTAGGTTTTGGAAGATTTGGCCTAAAGGATCCGGGTTACATCAAAGGAGCTTACGTTGCGAGAAATTCTAGATTTAGCTTAAATCTAGCGAGGTGAGTTCAAGTTGATTTGTGAAAACTTTGTGCATGCCAAAAATGTTATTTTCCAAATATTTGTGTGTTTTACTTGCAAATATCATTGGTTGAGTTAATGGAATAGTTTAACTCTTTTGAAATGGTTATCTTCATAAATGTTGTAAAACAACCATACTTGGGGCTTTTGGATATTTTGATGTGTAGAAATCATAATATGTCATTAAAGGATTAATTGCTCTAAATCATATTTTGTTCACTATCTTTCTCGTTTGGAGTATTGTGGACGATTTTGGTTATGTTTAGTTGAAGTGTTTTTCTCGTTCTTCATTTATGAAGATTAGGGCTTGAGGTATTTGAGATTTTGGGTTCTAAATGTTTGGGGAATGATTCTAAGTATTTGAGGATAAATACTTATGGTTGGAAACTTGTGGATCTAGGTTTTGGAAGATTTGGCCTAAAGGATCCGGGTTGCATCAAAGGAGCTAACGTTGGGAGAAATTCTAGATTTAGCTTAAATCTAGCGAGGTGAGTTCAAGTTGATTTGTGAAAACTTTGTGCATGCCAAAAATGTTATTTTCCAAATATTTGTGTGTTTTACTTGAAAATATCAATAGTGGAGTTAATGGAATAGTTTAACTCTTTTAAAATGGTTATCTTCATAAATGTTGTAAAACAACCATATTTGGGGCTTTTGGATATTTTGATGTGTAGAAATCATAATATGTCATTAAAGGATTAATTGCTCAAAATCATATTTTGTTCACTTTCTTTCTCGTTTGGAGTATTGTGGAAGATTTTGGTTATGTGTAGTTGAAGTGTTCTTCTCCTTCTTCATTTATGAAGATTAGGGCTTGATGTATTTGAGATTTTGGGTTCTCAATGTTTGGGGAATGATTGTAAGTATTTGAGGATAAATACTTATGGTTGGAAACTTTTGGATCTAGGTTTTGGAAGATTTGGCCTAAAGGATCCGGGTTACATCAAAGGAGCTTACGTTGGGAGAAATTCTAGATTTAGCTTAAATCTAGCGAGGTGAGTTCAAGTTGATTTGTGAAAACTTTGTGCATGCCAAAAATGTTATTTTCCGAATATTTGTGTGTTTTACTAGCAAATATCGTTGGTTGAGTTAATGGAATAGTTTAACTCTTTTGAAATGGTTATTTTCATAAATGTTGCAAAACAACCATATTTGGGGCTTTTGGATATTTTGATGTGTAGAAATCATAATATGTCATTAAAGGATTAATTGCTCAAAATCATATTTTGTTCACTTTCTTTCTCGTTTGGAGTATTGTGGACGATTTTGGTTATGTGTAGTTGAAGTGTTCTTCTCCTTCTTCATTTATGAAGATTAGGGCTTGATGTATTTGAGATTTTGGGTTCTCAATGTTTGGGGAATGATTCTAAGTATTTGAGGATAAATACTTATGGTTGGAAACTTGTGGATCTAGGTTTTGGAAGATTTGGCCTAAAGGATCCGGGTTGCATCAAAGGAGCTTACGTTGGGAGAAATTCTAGATTTAGCTTAAATCTAGCGAGGTGAGTTCAAGTTGATTTGTGAAAACTTTGTGCAAGCCAAAAATGTTATTTTCCAAATATTTGTGTGTTTTACTTGCAAATATCATTGGTTGAGTTAATGGAATAGTTTAACTCTTTTGAAATGGTTATTTTCATAAATGTTGTAAAACAACCATATTTGGGGCTTTTGGATATTTTGATGTGTAGAAATCATAATATGTCATTAAAGGATTAATTGCTCAAAATCATATTTTGTTCACTTTCTTTCTCGTTTGGAGTATTGTGGACGATTTTGGTTATGTGTAGTTGAAGTGTTATTCTCCTTCTTCATTTATGAAGATTAGTGCTTGATGTATTTGAGATTTTGGGTTCTCAATGTTTGGGGAATGATTGTAAGTATTTGAGGATAAATACTTATGGTTGGAAACTTGTGGATCTAGGTTTTGGAAGATTTGGCCTAAAGGATCCGGGTTGCATCAAAGGAGCTTACGTTGGGAGAAATTCTAGATTTATCTTAAATCTAGCGAGGTGAGTTCAAGTTGATTTGTGAAAACTTTGTGCATGCCAAAAATGTTATTTTCCAAATATTTGTGTGTTTTACTTGCAAATATCATTGGTTGAGTTAATGGAACAGTTTAACTCTTTTGAAATGGTTATCTTCATAAATGTTGTAAAACAACCATACTTGGGGCTTTTGGATATTTTGATGTGTAGAAATCATAATATGTCATTAAAGGATTAATTGCTCAAAATCATATTTTGTTCACTATCTTTCTCGTTTGGAGTATTGTGGACGATTTTGGTTATGTTTAGTTGAAGTGTTCTTCTCGTTCTTCATTTATGAAGATTAGGGCTTGATGTATTTGAGATTTTGGGTTCTAAATGTTTGGGGAATGATTCTAAGTATTTGAGGATAAATACTTATTGTTGGAAACATGTGGATCTAGGTTTTGGAACATTTGGCCTAAAGGATCTGGGTTGCATCAAAGAAGCTTACGTTGGGAGAAATTCTAGATTTAGCTTAAATCTAGCGAGGTGAGTTCAAGTTGATTTGTGAAAACTTTGTGCATGCCAAAAATGTTATTTTCCAAATATTTGTGTGTTTTACTTGCAAATATCAATAATGGGGTTAATGGAATAGTTTAACTCTTTTGAAATGGTTATCTTCATAAATGTTGTAAAACAACCATATTTGGGGCTTTTGGATATTTTGATGTGTAGAAATCATAATATGTCATTAAAGGATTAATTGCTCAAAATCATATTTTGTTCACTTTCTTTCTTGTTTGGAGTATTGTGGACGATTTTGGTTATGTGTAGTTGAAGTGTTCTTCTCCTTCTTCATTTATGAAGATTAGGGCTTGATGTATTTGAGATTTTGGGTTCTCAATGTTTGGGGAATGATTCTAAGTATTTGAGGATAAATACTTATGGTTGGAAACTTGTGGATCTAGGTTTTGGAAGATTTGGCCTAAAGGATCCGGGTTGCATCAAAGGAGCTTACGTTGGGAGAAATTCTAGATTTAGCTTAAATCTAGCGAGGTGAGTTCAAGTTGATTTGCGAAAACTTTGTGCAAGCCAAAAATGTTATTTTCCAAATATTTGTGTGTTTTACTTGCAAATATCATTGGTTGAGTTAATGGAATAGTTTAACTCTTTTGAAATGGTTATTTTCATAAATGTTGTAAAACAACCATATTTGGGGCTTTTGGATATTTTGATGTGTAGAAATCATAATATGTCATTAAAGGATTAATTGCTCAAAATCATATTTTGTTCACTTTCTTTCTCGTTTGGAGTATTGTGGACGATTTTGGTTATGTGTAGTTGAAGTGTTATTCTCCTTCTTCATTTATGAAGATTAGTGCTTGATGTATTTGAGATTTTGGGTTCTCAATGTTTGGGGAATGATTGTAAGTATTTGAGGATAAATACTTATGGTTGGAAACTTGTGGATCTAGGTTTTGGAAGATTTGGCCTAAAGGATCCGGGTTGCATCAAAGGAGCTTACGTTGGGAGAAATTCTAGATTTATCTTAAATCTAGCGAGGTGAGTTCAAGTTGATTTGTGAAAACTTTGTGCATGCCAAAAATGTTATTTTCCAAATATTTGCGTGTTTTACTTGCAAATATCATTGGTTGAGTTAATGGAACAGTTTAACTCTTTTGAAATGGTTATCTTCATAAATGTTGTAAAACAACCATACTTGGGGCTTTTGGATATTTTGATGTGTAGAAATCATAATATGCCATTAAAGGATTAATTGCTCAAAATCATATTTTGTTCACTATCTTTCTCGTTTGGAGTATTGTGGACGATTTTGGTTATGTTTAGTTGAAGTGTTCTTCTCGTTCTTCATTTATGAAGATTAGGGCTTGATGTATTTGAGATTTTGGGTTCTAAATGTTTGGGGAATGATTCTAAGTATTTGAGGATAAATACTTATGGTTGGAAACTTGTGGATCTAGGTTTTGGAAGATTTGGCCTAAAGGATCCGGGTTGCATCAAAGGAGCTTACGTTGGGAGAAATTCTAGATTTAGCTTAAATCTAGCGAGGTGAGTTCAAGTTGATTTGTGAAAACTTTGTGCATGCCAAAAATGTTATTTTCCAAATATTTGTGTGTTTTACTTGAAAATATCAATGGTGGAGTTAATGGAATAGTCTAACTCTTTTGAAATGGTTATCTTCACAAATGTTGTAAAACAACCATATTTGGGGCTTTTGGATATTTTGATGTGTAGAAATCATAATATGTCATCAAAGGATTAATTGCTCAAAATCATATTTTGTTCACTTTCTTTCTCGTTTGGAGTATTGTGGACGATTTTGGTTATGTTTAGTTGAAGTCTTTCTTCTCCTTCTTCATTTATTAAGATTAGGGCTTGATGTATTTGAGATTTTGGGTTCTAAATATTTGGGGAATGATTCTAAGTATTTGAGGATAAATACTTATTGTTGGAAACATGTGGATCTAGGTTTTGGAACATTTGGCCTAAAGGATCTGGGTTGCATCAAAGAAGCTTACGTTGGGAGAAATTCTAGATTTAGCTTAAATCTAGCGAGGTGAGTTCAAGTTGATTTGTGAAAACTTTGTGCATGCCAAAAATGTTATTTTCCAAATATTTGTGTGTTTTACTTGCAAATATCAATAGTGGGGTTAATGGAATAGTTTAACTCTTTTGAAATGGTTATCTTCATAAATGTTGTAAAACAACCATATTTGGGGCTTTTGGATATTTTGATGTGTAGAAATCATAATATGTCATTAAAGGATTAATTGCTGAAAATCATATTTTGTTCACTTTCTTTCTCGTTTGGAGTATTGTGGACGATTTTGGTTATGTGTAGTTGAAGTGTTCTTCTCCTTCTTCATTTATGAAGATTAGGGCTTGATGTATTTGAGATTTTGGGTTCTCAATGTTTGGGGAATGATTCTAAGTATTTGAGGATAAATACTTATGGTTGGAAACTTGTGGATCTAGGTTTTGGAAGATTTGGCCTAAAGGATCCGGGTTGCATCAAAGGAGCTTACGTTGGGAGAAATTCTAGATTTAGCTTAAATCTAGCGAGGTGAGTTCAAGTTGATTTGCGAAAACTTTGTGCAAGCCAAAAATGTTATTTTCCAAATATTTGTGTGTTTTACTTGCAAATATCATTGGTTGAGTTAATGGAATAGTTTAACTCTTTTGAAATGGTTATTTTCATAAATGTTGTAAAACAACCATATTTGGGGCTTTTGGATATTTTGATGTGTAGAAATCATAATATGTCATTAAAGGATTAATTGCTCAAAATCATATTTTGTTCACTTTCTTTCTCGTTTGGAGTATTGTGGACGATTTTGGTTATGTGTAGTTGAAGTGTTATTCTCCTTCTTCATTTATGAAGATTAGTGCTTGATGTATTTGAGATTTTGGGTTCTCAATGTTTGGGGAATGATTGTAAGTATTTGAGGATAAATACTTATGGTTGGAAACTTGTGGATCTAGGATTTGGAAGATTTGGCCTAAAGGATCCGGGTTGCATCAAAGGAGCTTACGTTGGGAGAAATTCTAGATTTATCTTAAATCTAGCGAGGTGAGTTCAAGTTGATTTGTGAAAACTTTGTGCATGCCAAAAATGTTATTTTCCAAATATTTGTGTGTTTTACTTGCAAATATCATTGGTTGAGTTAATGGAACAGTTTAACTCTTTTGAAATGGTTATCTTCATAAATGTTGTAAAACAACCATACTTGGGGCTTTTGGATATTTTGATGTGTAGAAATCATAATATGCCATTAAAGGATTAATTGCTCAAAATCATATTTTGTTCACTATCTTTCTCGTTTGGAGTATTGTGGACGATTTTGGTTATGTTTAGTTGAAGTGTTCTTCTCGTTCTTCATTTATGAAGATTAGGGCTTGATGTATTTGAGATTTTGGGTTCTAAATGTTTGGGGAATGATTCTAAGTATTTGAGGATAAATACTTATGGTTGGAAACTTGTGGATCTAGGTTTTGGAAGATTTGGCCTAAAGGATCCGGGTTGCATCAAAGGAGCTTACGTTGGGAGAAATTCTAGATTTAGCTTAAATCTAGCGAGGTGAGTTCAAGTTGATTTGTGAAAACTTTGTGCATGCCAAAAATGTTATTTTCCAAATATTTGTGTGTTTTACTTGAAAATATCAATGGTGGAGTTAATGGAATAGTCTAACTCTTTTGAAATGGTTATCTTCACAAATGTTGTAAAACAACCATATTTGGGGCTTTTGGATATTTTGATGTGTAGAAATCATAATATGTCATCAAAGGATTAATTGCTCAAAATCATATTTTGTTCACTTTCTTTCTCGTTTGGAGTATTGTGGACGATTTTGGTTATGTTTAGTTGAAGTCTTTCTTCTCCTTCTTCATTTATTAAGATTAGGGCTTGATGTATTTGAGATTTTGGGTTCTAAATATTTGGGGAATGATTCTAAGTATTTGAGGATAAATACTTATTGTTGGAAACATGTGGATCTAGGTTTTGGAACATTTGGCCTAAAGGATCTGGGTTGCATCAAAGAAGCTTACGTTGGGAGAAATTCTAGATTTAGCTTAAATCTAGCGAGGTGAGTTCAAGTTGATTTGTGAAAACTTTGTGCATGCCAAAAATGTTATTTTCCAAATATTTGTGTGTTTTACTTGCAAATATCAATAGTGGAGTTAATGGAATAGTTTAACTCTTTTGAAATGGTTATCTTCATAAATGTTGTAAAACAACCATATTTGGGGCTTTTGGATATTTTGATGTGTAGAAATCATAATATGTCATTAAAGGATTAATTGCTCAAAATCATATTTTGTTCACTTTCTTTCTCGTTTGGAGTATTATGGACGATTTTGGTTATGTTTAGTTGAAGTCTTTCTTCTCCTTCTTCATTTATTAAGATTAGGGCTTGATGTATTTGAGATTTTGGGTTCTAAATATTTGGGGAATGATTCTAAGTATTTGAGGATAAATACTTATTGTTGGAAACATGTGGATCTAGGTTTTGGAACATTTGGCCTAAAGGATCTGGGTTGCATCAAAGAAGCTTACGTTGGGAGAAATTCTAGATTTAGCTTAAATCTAGCGAGGTGAGTTCAAGTTGATTTGTGAAAACTTTGTGCATGCCAAAAATGTTATTTTCCAAATATTTGTGTGTTTTACTTGCAAATATCAATAGTGGAGTTAATGGAATAGTTTAACTCTTTTGAAATGGTTATCTTCATAAATGTTGTAAAACAACCATATTTGGGGCTTTTGGATATTTTGATGTGTAGAAATCATAATATGTCATTAAAGGATTAATTGCTCAAAATCATATTTTGTTCACTTTCTTTCTCGTTTGGAGTATTGTGGACGATTTTGGTTATGTGTAGTTGAAGTGTTTTTCTCCTTCTTCATTTATGAAGATTAGGGCTTGATGTATTTGAGATTTTGAGTTCTCAATGTTTGGGGAATGATTGTAAGTATTTGAGGATAAATACTTATGGTTGGAAACTTTTGGATCTAGGTTTTGGAAGATTTGGCCTAAAGGATCCGAGTTGCATCAAAGGAGCTTACGTTGGGAGAAATTCTAGATTTAGCTTAAATCTAGCGAGGTGAGTTCAATTTGATTTGTGAAAACTTTGGGCATGCTAAAAATGTTATTTTCCAAATATTTGTGTGTTTTACTTGAAAATATCAATGGTGGAGTTAATGGAATAGTCTAACTCTTTTGAAATGGTTATCTTCACAAATGTTGTAAAACAACCATATTTGGGGCTTTTGGATATTTTGATGTGTAGAAATCATAATATGTCATCAAAAGATTAATTGCTCAAAATCATATTTTGTTCACTTTCTTTCTCGTTTGGAGTATTGTGGACGATTTTGGTTATGTTTAGTTGAAGTGTTTCTTCTCCTTCTTCATTTATGAAGATTAGGGCTTGATGTATTTGAGATTTTGGGTTCTAAATATTTGGGGAATGATTCTAAGTATTTGAGGATAAATACTTATGGTTGGAAACATGTGGATCTAGGTTTTGGAACATTTGGCCTAAAGGATCTGGGTTGCATCAAAGGAGCTTACGTTGGGAGAAATTCTAGATTTAGCTTAAATCTAGCGAGGTGAGTTCAAGTTGATTTGTGAAAACTTTGTGCATGCCAAAAATGTTATTTTCCAAATATTTGTGTGTTTTACTTGCAAATATCATTGGTTGAGTTAATGGAATAGTTTAACTCTTTTGAAATGGTTATCTTCATAAATGTTGTAAAACAACCATACTTGGGGCTTTTGGATATTTTGATGTGTAGAAATCATAATATGTCATTAAAAGATTAATTGCTCAAAATCATATTTTGTTCACTATCTTTCTCGTTTGGAGTATTGTGGACGATTTTGGTTATGTTTAGTTGAAGTGTTTTTCTCGTTCTTCATTTATGAATATTAGAGCTTGATGTATTTGAGATTTTGGGTTCTAAATGTTTGGGGAATGATTCTAAGTATTTGAGGATAAATACTTATGGTTGGAAACTTGTGGATCTAGGTTTTGGAAGATTTGGCCTAAAGGATCCGGGTTGCATCAAAGGAGCTTACGTTGGGAGAAATTCTAGATTTAGCTTAAATCTAGCGAGGTGAGTTCAAGTTGATTTGTGAAAACTTTGTGCATGCCAAAAATGTTATTTTCCAAATATTTGTGTGTTTTACTTGAAAATATCAATAGTGGAGTTAATGGAATAGTTTAACTCTTTTAAAATGGTTATCTTCATAAATGTTGTAAAACAACCATATTTGGGGATTTTGGATATTTTGATGTGTAGAAATCATAATATGTCATTAAAGGATTAATTGCTCAAAATCATATTTTGTTCACTTTCTTTCTCGTTTGGAGTATTGTGGACGATTTTGGTTATGTGTAGTTGAAGTGTTCTTCTCCTTCTTCATTTATGAAGATTAGGGCTTGATGTATTTGAGATTTTGGGTTCTCAATGTTTGGGGAATGATTGTAAGTATTTGAGGATAAATACTTATGGTTGGAAACTTGTGGATCTAGGTTTTGGAAGATTTGGCCTAAAGGATCCGGGTTGCATCAAAGGAGCTTACGTTGGGAGAAATTCTAGATTTAGCTTAAATCTAGCGAGGTGAGTTCAAGTTGATTTGTGAAAACTTTGTGCATGCCAAAAATGTTATTTTCCAAATATTTGTGTGTTTTACTTGCAAATATCATTGGTTGAGTTAATGGAATAGTTTAACTCTTTTGAAATGGTTATCTTCATAAATGTTGTAAAACAACCATACTTGGGGCTTTTGGATATTTTGATGTGTAGAAATCATAATATGTCATTAAAAGATTAATTGCTCAAAATCATATTTTGTTCACTATCTTTCTCGTTTGGAGTATTGTGGACGATTTTGGTTATGTTTAGTTGAAGTGTTCTTCTCGTTCTTCATTTATGAAGATTAGGGCTTGATGTATTTGAGATTTTGGGTTCTAAATGTTTGGGGAATGATTGTAAGTATTTGAGGATAAATACTTATGGTTGGAAACTTGTGGATCTAGGTTTTGGAAGATTTGGCCTAAAGGATCCGGGTTGCATCAAAGGAGCTTACGTTGGGAGAAATTCTAGATTTAGCTTAAATCTAGCGAGGGGAGTTCAAGTTGATTTGTGAAAACTTTGTGCATGCCAAAAATGTTATTTTCTAAATATTTGTGTGTTTTACTTGCAAATATCATTGGTTGAGTTAATGGAATAGTTTAACTCTTTTGAAATGGTTATCTTCATAAATGTTGTAAAACAACCATACTTGGGGCTTTTGGATATTTTGATGTGTAGAAATCATAATATGTCATTAAAGGATTAATTGCTCAAAATCATATTTTGTTCACTATCTTTCTTGTTTGGAGTATTGTGGACGATTTTGGTTATGTTTAGTTGAAGTGTTTTTCTCGTTCTTCATTTATTAAGATTAGGGCTTGATGTATTTGAGATTTTGGGTTCTAAATATTTGGGGAATGATTCTAAGTATTTGAGGATAAATACTTTTTGTTGGAAACATGTAGATCTAGGTTTTGGAACATTTGGCCTAAAGGATCTGGGTTGCATCAAAGGAGCTTACGTTGGGAGAAATTCTAGATTTAGCTTAAATCTAGCGAGGTGAGTTCAAGTTGATTTGTGAAAACTTTGTGCATGCCAAAAATTTTATTTTCCAAATATTTGTGTGTTTTACTTGAAAATATCAATGGTGGAGTTAATGGAACAGTTTAACTCTTTTGAAATGGTTATTTTCATAAATGTTGTAAAACAACCATATTTGGGGCTTTTGGATATTTTGATGTGTAGAAATCATAATATGTCATTAAAGGATTAATTGCTCAAAATCATATTTTGTTCACTTTCTTTCTCGTTTGGAGTATTGTGGACGATTTTGGTTATGTGTAGTTGAAGTGTTATTCTCCTTCTTCATTTATGAAGATTAGTGCTTGATGTATTTGAGATTTTGGGTTCTCAATGTTTGGGGAATGATTGTAAGTATTTGAGGATAAATACTTATGGTTGGAAACTTGTGGATCTAGGATTTGGAAGATTTGGCCTAAAGGATCCGGGTTGCATCAAAGGAGCTTACGTTGGGAGAAATTCTAGATTTATCTTAAATCTAGCGAGGTGAGTTCAAGTTGATTTGTGAAAACTTTGTGCATGCCAAAAATGTTATTTTCCAAATATTTGTGTGTTTTACTTGCAAATATCATTGGTTGAGTTAATGGAACAGTTTAACTCTTTTGAAATGGTTATCTTCATAAATGTTGTAAAACAACCATACTTGGGGCTTTTGGATATTTTGATGTGTAGAAATCATAATATGCCATTAAAGGATTAATTGCTCAAAATCATATTTTGTTCACTATCTTTCTCGTTTGGAGTATTGTGGACGATTTTGGTTATGTTTAGTTGAAGTGTTCTTCTCGTTCTTCATTTATGAAGATTAGGGCTTGATGTATTTGAGATTTTGGGTTCTAAATGTTTGGGGAATGATTCTAAGTATTTGAGGATAAATACTTATGGTTGGAAACTTGTGGATCTAGGTTTTGGAAGATTTGGCCTAAAGGATCCGGGTTGCATCAAAGGAGCTTACGTTGGGAGAAATTCTAGATTTAGCTTAAATCTAGCGAGGTGAGTTCAAGTTGATTTGTGAAAACTTTGTGCATGCCAAAAATGTTATTTTCCAAATATTTGTGTGTTTTACTTGAAAATATCAATGGTGGAGTTAATGGAATAGTCTAACTCTTTTGAAATGGTTATCTTCACAAATGTTGTAAAACAACCATATTTGGGGCTTTTGGATATTTTGATGTGTAGAAATCATAATATGTCATCAAAGGATTAATTGCTCAAAATCATATTTTGTTCACTTTCTTTCTCGTTTGGAGTATTGTGGACGATTTTGGTTATGTTTAGTTGAAGTCTTTCTTCTCCTTCTTCATTTATTAAGATTAGGGCTTGATGTATTTGAGATTTTGGGTTCTAAATATTTGGGGAATGATTCTAAGTATTTGAGGATAAATACTTATTGTTGGAAACATGTGGATCTAGGTTTTGGAACATTTGGCCTAAAGGATCTGGGTTGCATCAAAGAAGCTTACGTTGGGAGAAATTCTAGATTTAGCTTAAATCTAGCGAGGTGAGTTCAAGTTGATTTGTGAAAACTTTGTGCATGCCAAAAATGTTATTTTCCAAATATTTGTGTGTTTTACTTGCAAATATCAATAGTGGAGTTAATGGAATAGTTTAACTCTTTTGAAATGGTTATCTTCATAAATGTTGTAAAACAACCATATTTGGGGCTTTTGGATATTTTGATGTGTAGAAATCATAATATGTCATTAAAGGATTAATTGCTCAAAATCATATTTTGTTCACTTTCTTTCTCGTTTGGAGTATTATGGACGATTTTGGTTATGTTTAGTTGAAGTCTTTCTTCTCCTTCTTCATTTATTAAGATTAGGGCTTGATGTATTTGAGATTTTGGGTTCTAAATATTTGGGGAATGATTCTAAGTATTTGAGGATAAATACTTATTGTTGGAAACATGTGGATCTAGGTTTTGGAACATTTGGCCTAAAGGATCTGGGTTGCATCAAAGAAGCTTACGTTGGGAGAAATTCTAGATTTAGCTTAAATCTAGCGAGGTGAGTTCAAGTTGATTTGTGAAAACTTTGTGCATGCCAAAAATGTTATTTTCCAAATATTTGTGTGTTTTACTTGCAAATATCAATAGTGGAGTTAATGGAATAGTTTAACTCTTTTGAAATGGTTATCTTCATAAATGTTGTAAAACAACCATATTTGGGGCTTTTGGATATTTTGATGTGTAGAAATCATAATATGTCATTAAAGGATTAATTGCTCAAAATCATATTTTGTTCACTTTCTTTCTCGTTTGGAGTATTGTGGACGATTTTGGTTATGTGTAGTTGAAGTGTTTTTCTCCTTCTTCATTTATGAAGATTAGGGCTTGATGTATTTGAGATTTTGAGTTCTCAATGTTTGGGGAATGATTGTAAGTATTTGAGGATAAATACTTATGGTTGGAAACTTTTGGATCTAGGTTTTGGAAGATTTGGCCTAAAGGATCCGAGTTGCATCAAAGGAGCTTACGTTGGGAGAAATTCTAGATTTAGCTTAAATCTAGCGAGGTGAGTTCAATTTGATTTGTGAAAACTTTGGGCATGCTAAAAATGTTATTTTCCAAATATTTGTGTGTTTTACTTGAAAATATCAATGGTGGAGTTAATGGAATAGTCTAACTCTTTTGAAATGGTTATCTTCACAAATGTTGTAAAACAACCATATTTGGGGCTTTTGGATATTTTGATGTGTAGAAATCATAATATGTCATCAAAAGATTAATTGCTCAAAATCATATTTTGTTCACTTTCTTTCTCGTTTGGAGTATTGTGGACGATTTTGGTTATGTTTAGTTGAAGTGTTTCTTCTCCTTCTTCATTTATGAAGATTAGGGCTTGATGTATTTGAGATTTTGGGTTCTAAATATTTGGGGAATGATTCTAAGTATTTGAGGATAAATACTTATGGTTGGAAACATGTGGATCTAGGTTTTGGAACATTTGGCCTAAAGGATCTGGGTTGCATCAAAGGAGCTTACGTTGGGAGAAATTCTAGATTTAGCTTAAATCTAGCGAGGTGAGTTCAAGTTGATTTGTGAAAACTTTGTGCATGCCAAAAATGTTATTTTCCAAATATTTGTGTGTTTTACTTGCAAATATCATTGGTTGAGTTAATGGAATAGTTTAACTCTTTTGAAATGGTTATCTTCATAAATGTTGTAAAACAACCATACTTGGGGCTTTTGGATATTTTGATGTGTAGAAATCATAATATGTCATTAAAAGATTAATTGCTCAAAATCATATTTTGTTCACTATCTTTCTCGTTTGGAGTATTGTGGACGATTTTGGTTATGTTTAGTTGAAGTGTTTTTCTCGTTCTTCATTTATGAATATTAGAGCTTGATGTATTTGAGATTTTGGGTTCTAAATGTTTGGGGAATGATTCTAAGTATTTGAGGATAAATACTTATGGTTGGAAACTTGTGGATCTAGGTTTTGGAAGATTTGGCCTAAAGGATCCGGGTTGCATCAAAGGAGCTTACGTTGGGAGAAATTCTAGATTTAGCTTAAATCTAGCGAGGTGAGTTCAAGTTGATTTGTGAAAACTTTGTGCATGCCAAAAATGTTATTTTCCAAATATTTGTGTGTTTTACTTGAAAATATCAATAGTGGAGTTAATGGAATAGTTTAACTCTTTTAAAATGGTTATCTTCATAAATGTTGTAAAACAACCATATTTGGGGATTTTGGATATTTTGATGTGTAGAAATCATAATATGTCATTAAAGGATTAATTGCTCAAAATCATATTTTGTTCACTTTCTTTCTCGTTTGGAGTATTGTGGACGATTTTGGTTATGTGTAGTTGAAGTGTTCTTCTCCTTCTTCATTTATGAAGATTAGGGCTTGATGTATTTGAGATTTTGGGTTCTCAATGTTTGGGGAATGATTGTAAGTATTTGAGGATAAATACTTATGGTTGGAAACTTGTGGATCTAGGTTTTGGAAGATTTGGCCTAAAGGATCCGGGTTGCATCAAAGGAGCTTACGTTGGGAGAAATTCTAGATTTAGCTTAAATCTAGCGAGGTGAGTTCAAGTTGATTTGTGAAAACTTTGTGCATGCCAAAAATGTTATTTTCCAAATATTTGTGTGTTTTACTTGCAAATATCATTGGTTGAGTTAATGGAATAGTTTAACTCTTTTGAAATGGTTATCTTCATAAATGTTGTAAAACAACCATACTTGGGGCTTTTGGATATTTTGATGTGTAGAAATCATAATATGTCATTAAAAGATTAATTGCTCAAAATCATATTTTGTTCACTATCTTTCTCGTTTGGAGTATTGTGGACGATTTTGGTTATGTTTAGTTGAAGTGTTCTTCTCGTTCTTCATTTATGAAGATTAGGGCTTGATGTATTTGAGATTTTGGGTTCTAAATGTTTGGGGAATGATTGTAAGTATTTGAGGATAAATACTTATGGTTGGAAACTTGTGGATCTAGGTTTTGGAAGATTTGGCCTAAAGGATCCGGGTTGCATCAAAGGAGCTTACGTTGGGAGAAATTCTAGATTTAGCTTAAATCTAGCGAGGGGAGTTCAAGTTGATTTGTGAAAACTTTGTGCATGCCAAAAATGTTATTTTCTAAATATTTGTGTGTTTTACTTGCAAATATCATTGGTTGAGTTAATGGAATAGTTTAACTCTTTTGAAATGGTTATCTTCATAAATGTTGTAAAACAACCATACTTGGGGCTTTTGGATATTTTGATGTGTAGAAATCATAATATGTCATTAAAGGATTAATTGCTCAAAATCATATTTTGTTCACTATCTTTCTTGTTTGGAGTATTGTGGACGATTTTGGTTATGTTTAGTTGAAGTGTTTTTCTCGTTCTTCATTTATTAAGATTAGGGCTTGATGTATTTGAGATTTTGGGTTCTAAATATTTGGGGAATGATTCTAAGTATTTGAGGATAAATACTTTTTGTTGGAAACATGTAGATCTAGGTTTTGGAACATTTGGCCTAAAGGATCTGGGTTGCATCAAAGGAGCTTACGTTGGGAGAAATTCTAGATTTAGCTTAAATCTAGCGAGGTGAGTTCAAGTTGATTTGTGAAAACTTTGTGCATGCCAAAAATTTTATTTTCCAAATATTTGTGTGTTTTACTTGAAAATATCAATGGTGGAGTTAATGGAATAGTCTAACTCTTTTGAAATGGTTATCTTCACAAATGTTGTAAAACAACCATATTTGGGGCTTTTGGATATTTTGATGTGTAGAAATCATAATGTCATCAAAGGATTAATTGCTCAAAATCATATTTTGTTCACTTTCTTTCTCGTTTGGAGTATTGTGGACGATTTTGGTTATGTTTAGTTGAAGTGTTTCTTCTCCTTCTTCATTTATTAAGATTAGGGCTTGATGTATTTTAGATTTTGGGTTCTAAATATTTGGGGAATGATTCTAAGTATTTGAGGATATTTACTTATTGTTGGAAACATGTGGATCTAGGTTTTGGAACATTTGGCCTAATGGATCTGGGTTGCATCAAAGGAGCTTACGTTGGGAGAAATTCTAGATTTAGCTTAAATCTAGCGAGGTGAGTTCAAGTTGATTTGTGAAAACTTTGTGCATGCCAAAAATGTTATTTTCCAAATATTTGTGTGTTTTACTTGCAAATATCATTGGTTGAGTTAATGGAATAGTTTAACTCTTTTGAAATGGTTATCTTCATAAATGTTGTAAAACAACCATACTTGGGGCTTTTGGATATTTTGATGTGTAGAAATCATAATATGTCATTAAAAGATTAATTGCTCAAAATCATATTTTGTTCACTATCTTTCTCGTTTGGAGTATTGTGGACGATTTTGGTTATGTTTAGTTGAAGTGTTCTTCTCGTTCTTCATTTATGAAGATTAGGGCTTGATGTATTTGAGATTTTGGGTTCTAAATGTTTGGGGAATGATTCTAAGTATTTGAGGATAAATACTTATGGTTGGAAACTTGTGGATCTAGGTTTCGGAAGATTTGGCCTAAAGGATCCGGGTTGCATCAAAGGAGCTTACGTTGGGAGAAATTCTAGATTTAGCTTAAATCTAGCGAGGGGAGTTCAAGTTGATTTGTGAAAACTTTGTGCATACCAAAAATGTTATTTTCCAAATATTTGTGTGTTTTACTTGCAAATATCATTGGTTGAGTTAATGGAATAGTTTAACTCTTTTGAAATGGTTATCTTCATAAATGTTGTAAAACAACCATACTTGGGGCTTATGGATATTTTGATGTGTAGAAATCATAATATGTCATTAAAGGATTAATTGCTCAAAATCATATTTTGTTCACTATCTTTCTCGTTTGGAGTATTGTGGACGATTTTGGTTATGTTTAGTTGAAGTGTTTTTCTCGTTCTTCATTTATGAAGATTAGGGCTTGATGTATTTGAGATTTTGGGTTCTAAAAGTTTGGGGAATGATTCTAAGTATTTGAGGATAAATACTTATGGTTGGAAACTTGTGGATCTAGGTTTTGGAAGATTTGGCCTAAAGGATCCGGGTTGCATCAAAGGAGCTTACGTTGGGAGAAATTCTAGATTTAGCTTAAATCTAGCGAGGTGAGTTCAAGTTGATTTGTGAAAACTTTGTGCATGCCAAAAATGTTATTTTCCAAATATTTGTGTGTTTTACTTGAAAATATCAATAGTGGAGTTAATGGAATAGTTTAACTCTTTTAAAATGGTTATCTTCATAAATGTTGTAAAACAACCATATTTGGGGCTTTTGGATATTTTGATGTGTAGAAATCATAATATGTCATTAAAGGATTAATTGCTCAAAATCATATTTTGTTCACTTTCTTTCTCGTTTGGAGTATTGTGGACGATTTTGGTTATGTGTAGTTGAAGTGTTCTTCTCCTTCTTCATTTATGAAGATTAGGGCTTGATGTATTTGAGATTTTGGGTTCTCAATGTTTGGGGAATGATTGTAAGTATTTGAGGATAAATACTTATGGTTGGAAACTTGTGGATCTAGGTTTTGGAAGATTTGGCCTAAAGGATCCGGGTTGCATCAAAGGAGCTTACGTTGGGAGAAATTCTAGATTTAGCTTAAATCTAGCGAGGTGAGCTCAAGTTGATTTGTGAAAACTTTGTGAATGCCAAAAATGTTATTTTCCAAATATTTGTGTGTTTTACTTGCAAATATCATTGGTTGAGTTAATGGAATATTTTAACTCTTTTGAAATGGTTATCTTCATAAATGTTGTAAAACAACCATACTTGGGGCTTTTGGATATTTTGATGTGTAGAAATCATAATATGTCATTAAAAGATTAATTGCTCAAAATCATATTTTGTTCACTATCTTTCTCGTTTGGAGTATTGTGGACGACTTTGGTTATGTTTAGTTGAAGTGTTCTTCTCGTTCTTCATTTATGAAGATTAGGGCTTGATGTATTTGAGATTTTGGGTTCTAAATGTTTGGGGAATGATTGTAAGTATTTGAGGATAAATACTTATGGTTGGAAACTTGTGGATCTAGGTTTTGGAAGATTTGGCCTAAAGGATCCGGGTTGCATCAAAGGAGCTTACGTTGGGAGAAATTCTAGATTTAGCTTAAATCTAGCGAGGGGAGTTCAAGTTGATTTGTGAAAACTTTGTGCATGCCAAAAATGTTATTTTCTAAATATTTGTGTGTTTTACTTGCAAATATCATTGGTTGAGTTAATGGAATAGTTTAACTCTTTTGAAATGGTTATCTTCATAAATGTTGTAAAACAACCATACTTGGGGCTTTTGGATATTTTGATGTGTAGAAATCATAATATGTCATTAAAGGATTAATTGCTCAAAATCATATTTTGTTCACTATCTTTCTTGTTTGGAGTATTGTGGACGATTTTGGTTATGTTTAGTTGAAGTGTTTTTCTCGTTCTTCATTTATTAAGATTAGGGCTTGATGTATTTGAGATTTTGGGTTCTAAATATTTGGGGAATGATTCTAAGTATTTGAGGATAAATACTTTTTGTTGGAAACATGTGGATCT